>SJXQ01011523.1:0-60828 GCA_006408695.1 Aepyceros melampus | reverse complement strand
GTACTCCTTTTCCTATTTGGAACCAGTCTGTTGTTCCATGTCCAGTTCTAACTGTTGCTTCCTGACCTGCATATAGGTTTCTCAAGAGGCAGGTCAGGTGGTCTGGTATTCCCATCTCTTTCAGAATTTTCCACAGTTTATTGTGATCCACATAGTCAAAGGCTTTGGCATAGTCAATAAAGCAGAAATAGATGTTTTTCTGGAACTCTCTTGCTTTTTCCATGATCCAGCGGATGTTGGCAATTTGATCTCTGGTTCCTCTGCCTTTTCTAAAACCAGCTTGAACATCAGGAAGTTCACGGTTCATGTATTGCTGAAGCCTGGCTGGAGAATTTTGAGCATTACTCTACTAGCGTGTGAGATAAGTGCAATTGTACAGTAGTTTGAACATTCTTTGGCATTGGCTTTCTTTGGGATTGGAATGAAAACTGACCTTTTCCAGTCCTGTGGCCATTGCTGAGTTTTCCAAATTTGCTGGCATATTGAGTGCAGCACTTTTACAGCTTCATCTTTCAAGATTTGAAACAGCTCAACTGGAATTCCATCACCTCCACTAGCTTTGTTCTTAGTGATGCTTTCTAAGGCCTACTTGACTTCACATTCCAGGATGTCTGACTCTAGGTGAGTGATCACACACTTCTTAACCTGTCTTAAATTCAAAATGACTTAAAGGCAAATATAAGACATGACACCACAAAACTCTTAAAAGAGAACATAAATCATAAATCTGACATAAATCACATAATCATATTACATGGCTCAGCTATAGATAATAGTTATAGTCACAATAATATAAACACTAAATGCTATACAGTAAAAACTAATATAGTTGTATAAGGAGAATGGGGAAAAGGAATGCATATATTTCTTATGTCAGTCTTCCAAGGCAATAGGAAAAAAAGGAAAAAACAAAAACAACAACAAATGAGCACTAATCAAACTAATAAGCTTTTGAATAGCAAAGGAAACCATAAGCAAAAAGAAAACAACCTACAGAAAGGGAGAAAATATATGCAAACAATGGAACCAATAAAAGCTTTATTTCCCAAATATACAAATAGCTCATGCAACTCAATAACAAAAAGACAAATAACTCAATCAAAAAACAGGCAGAAAATGTAAATAGATATTTCATCAAAGAAGACATACAGATGGCCAATAGGCATAGGAAAAGATGCTCAACAACGTTAATTATCAGAGAAATCAAATAAAACTACCAAGTTAAAAAAATACACACCAGTCAGAATGGTCATCATTAATGGCCATCATTAAAAACTCCATAAACAATAAATACTGGAAAGGTTGTGGAGAAAAGGGAACCCTCCTAAACTGCTGATGTGAATGTAAGTGGTACAGCTACTATGGATAGCAATATGGAAGTTCCTGAAAAACTAAAGTTGCCATATGACCCAGTATTCCCATTTATGGGCATATACCTGGACAAAACCATAATTTGAAAAGATGTATGTTCACTGCAGCACTATTTACAATAGCCAAGACACAGAAGCAATCTAAATGTCCATCAACAGATAAATGAATAAAGAAGATATGGTCACATATATACAATGGAATACTACACAACTATAAAAAGAATGAAATAATTCCACTTGCAGCAACAAGGATAGATCTAGAGATTATATTAAGTCCAGTAAGCCAGACAGAGAAACAAATGTCATATGATACCACTTACATGTGGGATCTAAAATACAAGTGAACTTATTTATGAATCAGAAATACTCAGACACAGAAAACAAACATATGGTTGCCAAAATGGACAAAGGGGAGGAAGGATAAATGAGGAGTTTGGGATTTGCAGATATAAACTACTCTAGACAAAACAGATAAATAATAAGGTCCTACTGTATAGCACAGGGAACTATATTCAGTATCATGTAATAACCTACAATGAAAAAGAATACATGTAACTGAATCACTGTGCTGTTTATCAGAAACTAACTTAACATTGTAAACCAACTACAATAAAATCTAAAATAAATAAAGTACACCACTTTACACCCAGTAGGATGGCTATAAATCTGGTAAATGATAGACAATAACAAGAGCCAATGAGAATGTGGAACATTTGGAACCCTCATGTGCTGCTGGTAGAAATGAAAAATGGTGCAGCTGGGGAACAGTCTGGCAGTTCCTCAAAAAGCTAAACATAGAGGCATCATACAACCCAGCAATTCCACTCCTAGGTATATATCCAAGAAAACTGAAAACATATGTTGCACAAAATCCTGGAGACAAATGCTCACAGCAACATTATTTAAAATAACAGAAAAGTGGAAATAACCCAAATGTCCATCAATGAATGAATGAATGGGTAAACAAACATGCTAGATCCACACAGTGGAATATTATTCACCATAAAAAGTAATGAAATCCTGATACATGTTACAATAGGGATGATCTTGACCACAGTATTCTAAGTGAAAGGAGCCAGACACAAAAGGTTGTGAATTATGGTTGTTTTTTATATGAAGTATCTAGAAAAGGCAAATCCATAGGAAGTAGAGGTTGCCATGGGCTGGAGGGGGTCACTGGGAATAACTGTTAATGAGTACAATGCTTCTTTTGGGGAGTAAAGAAATGCTCTGGATTAAATGGTGGTGATGTTTGCACAATTTAATGAATATACTAAAAACCTTGAATTGTAGACTAATTTTATAGATATGAGTTACATCAGTTATATCTCAATTTTAGAAATTATGTCAGAAAAACCTACAAGGTGAGGGGAGAAGGGGCTACTGTGCTATTGATGGACAGAGCACGGTCATTTTACCTTCCTTTGGGTCAGCTGCAGTGGCCGTGCAGAAATGTCTTTGTCTGCCTGGACCAGGCCTTGCCTCTCCTCTGTTCACCAGCTTCCCTCAGGCTGAGTCTGTCTCCAGCCTGGTCCTACTCCTCTCCTGACAACTTTCCAGCGGCTCTCTCAGACCCTGGCTCAGAGCCTGGAAAAAACATATCACTGAAAAATGCCCCTGATAATCTCCCCTTTATCTAGCTGCAAACCCTCTTTAACTCAGGGGTTTCGAGGCATGACTTCTCAATCACTATCCCATTTAGAAATCTTGAGAGATGGTAGAGATCCTTGGAAAAACAAGCAGTCATTACTGACTGAACATTTAATTTTTAATGTGTGGGAATGAACATTTGAAAAGTTGTGCTTCTGGTCTGACTGGGTCTTAGGAAGTAAAGAAAGTCATCACAATTTCTTGGCAACACCTTGCTAGAGGGAAGGGATGAGAACTTGCTATTTACAGAGAAAGTATATGGCTAAACAGGAACTGAAACTTGGTACCAAGTCTGCACTCAATAAACTGCAACACTGCTTTAAACATTCTCAGCATGGGAAATTAAACCAGTGACTGCTTATTGTATATTTTACATATTATTGGTATAATTCTTTGCATTAAAAAATCACCTTTATCCACTCTTTGTTTTTTTAAAAAATAAGCAGTTTAAGGTTCGGAACAGTAAAGCCAGCTAGGGCATGGGCCTTAGAGAAATACATCCAGGGCTTAAACCTCTACCACTCACTACTAGCTGTGTGAGCTTGAGTGGTTTGTTTAACCTCTGAAGGGCTTCCTTTAGCTATCTGTAAAATGGGGGTAACAACACCTACCCTCAGAGGTCCTGAGGGAATCAAGTGAGACAATACAGCAACGTACTAGCTCAGTGCCTGCTTTATGAGAGCAGATAGCATGATTTTTCTTATTTTGTATTGCTGTATCCACTGCTTCCTTATGGTAGGCAAGAAAGGGAAAAACAGTGTTGGAGGTTAAATCAAGTCCAAACATATAAGTCCTTTTGGTTCAACAACTACAAAGCTTCTGGGCTCTTGTGCATTTTCCCAGTCAAGTTGGTACCAATCAAGAGGAGGAACGAGGTGACGTATGCAATTGTGAGATGCCTGCAGAGTTGAAAGGCTCAACTGCAAAATCTGAGATGACTGAGGGTGAGGGGCTGACATGATTGAAAGAAATTTCCTATTCACTTGGATTGAATATAAAATTATCTTTGGTGGGTTTTCAACAGTCATTCAACAACCCAGCATATCTATGGATCAGACATTAGTGGTGGTTATGGTGGTAATGATAATAATAATATCCCCACTATAATCCTCATCATTGTTGTCTTTGATATTTGAGACACTCCACATAGAACAGGCTCTTCTTAAGATGCAACAATAATGAACAGGTGAAGCATAAGCACAAGACAGAAAGGACTATGGAATCCTAAGGACCTGTTATGAGTTAAATTTTGTCTTCCGCTCCCCCATGGTTAGGTCCTAATGCCCAGTACCTCAGAATGTGACCCCACATCATTTGGAAACAGAGTTGGAGTGATACAATTAGTTAAGATAAGGTCATACTGGAGCAGGGTGGGCTCCTGATCCAGTATGACTGTGTCCTTACCAGAAGAAAGCCATGTAATGACAGACACAGAGGGAACATGCAGATCACCACAGAGGCAGAGACTGGAATAAAGCAGTGTCGAGCCAATAAACACTAAGGATTGCCGGCAAACCACTGTAAGCTGAAGAGAAGCAAGGAAGAGTTTCCCAGTTGACCTCAGAGAGAGCACAGCCCACCTTGCTTTTACACTTCTGGCCTCCAGAACTACAGGACAGTAAATATTTTACTTTATTGTGTTATTTTAAAATTATTTCATTTCATTTCATATTTTTTTGGCTGTGTCATGTGGCATGTGGGATCCTAGTTCTCTCACTAGGGATCAAACCAATGCCCCCTTGCAATGGAAGCACAGAATCCCAACCACTGAACCACGCTGGGGAGTCCCAAGGCAGTAAAGTTTTGTTGTTTTAAGCCACCCCATTTGAGGTACTTGTTATAGTAGCCCCAGGAAACTGATACAGGACCTAAGAGGATTTTTTCTCTAAGACTGAAATAGAGCAACAGCAAGAAGAATGTCTAAGAGTGAGTCAGAGGGAAGTGTCTGTGGAGGATAAAACATACTTTAAAACCCCTCTATGCCTCTGTCTCCAGGGCATCATCAACAATGTCCCAAAATGCTGAATTCCTATTAAATGCCTTTAATTAATACTATCAATAGGTAAACACCTAAGCCCGGGCCAGTAGTGGATGATGGACAGAACTCCTGCCTTGCTCAACTGGCAGTGGCTTTATGCTCCCAGGAATGGGCGATGCTCCTTAATTTCAGTCTTGAAAGGGCTCTCCCCAGCTCTTTTTCAAAGTTTACAAAGGAGTAAGTATTACCTGGATCCCAGTCATTTTAAAATAAATGTTCTGATTGGGTCATTTATTTTTCTGGAGTTGAGCTGCATAAGCTGCTTGTATATTTTTGAGATTAGTTGTTTGTCAGTTGCTTCATTTGCTATTATTTTCTCCCATTCAGAAGGCTGTCTTTTCACCTTGCTTATAGTTTCCTTTGTTGTGCAGAAGCTTTTAATTTTAATTAGAACCCATTTGTTTATTTTTGCTTTTATTTCCAGTTCGGGAGGGGGGAGGTGGGGGTTGGGATTGGGAGTTCATGTACACTCGTGGCTGATTCATGTCGATGTGTAGCAAAACGAATACAGTATTGTAAAGCAAAACAAACTAAAAAATAAAAATTAATTAAAGAAAAAAAATAAAATAAATGTTCTTTTCATTGCTCATCATATGGAACCTCTGATCTGTTAAAAGGAGTAGTGTCTGTGGAACCAGCTCTGGGAAGGAAACTGGGTTCGTTTAACTGCACCCATAGCACCAAAAACCCCCATAACTAATGTCAAAATAACTTTGGGGATAAAGCAAAGCCAATAAAATGAAGAAAAGATTCCATGTAGTCTGTCAGTTCACTTATAACCTGCTGTGTCAGAGACTGTCACATCCCCCTTTGGTTCTAGTTCTCAGTCTGGACAGACAGCACAAGGTTGAACCCAGGACGCATTTGCTAATCTTTTCTATGAACCATGTGTGACTGCTGTCATTAAAAAAACATAACATCATACACACATCTTTTCTTTCTTTTCTTTTTTAAGCCTTGTTTTTTTTTTTTTTGCCTTCTCTCTCACAGAAAAGTAGGAGAGCAACTTCCAACTGCACAAAAGTTAGTGAACCCACTATTCCTATTGTTACTGGGAACAGACTTCTAGTATCAGAGTCCAACACTGGACTCAAATGAAGGAATTAAAAACCACTCCTGGGACTTCTCTGGTGGCCCACTGGCTAAGACTCTGTGCTCCCAATGCAGGGGGCCTGGGTTCAATCTTGGTTGGGGTACTAGGTCCCACAAGCTGCAACTAAGACCCAGCACAACCAAATAAATAAATATTAAAAAAAATTCCTGGGTGGAGGCCTAGATTTGGCTCTGAACCTGACTCAACCATCAATTAATAATTAATCTCAAACTCTTCTTGAAGATGCTTCCAGATTTTGCTTATTTTTGAAGATACAAGATGGTGTTGAGGGTTGGTTGTCATCTTGAAGGAATAAATTCTAAAGCTGACTTACTTATCTCCCATTAGAGTATAGATTATTCTTTTGTCACTTTAAATTAGGGATTAGAACGAAGAAATAGTATGTGCTGTAATTACTTTTTAATGTTAAAAAACAAGGGAGAAAGTTTCAATATTAAAATGCCACCATACTTAGTCACTACAAACCTGTGTGCAAAGTTCTAAAGTATTTACAGTTTTTGGGTTTGTTTTGACCACACCATGCAGGATCTTAGTTTCCTGACCAGGGATCAAACCCATGGGGCTCGAACCCACCCCGCCTGCAGTGGAAGTGCAGTGTCTGAACTACTGGACTCCCAGGGAAGTCCCTCACAGTTCTTCTAAGTCAACTTTCTGTAAACTATGCAGAGGACTGTGATATTAGTTACCTACATAAATCTAGTATTATGGTCAACCCCAAATCATTCATTCTTTTTCTTAAGATACTCAACCTTTTCCTCAATGTATATATAGTTGATTTGTGTTATTCATAATATTAATAGTCATGTTCTATAAAATTGTGTGAACACTGAATTAACAGATCCTGAATTAATGGATACTGAACTATTGCTCCTAAGGGAAATATACGGTCAGGATTCTGAGAGCTTCTGGTCACACCAAATTACTCATTCAAAAATCTTTAAAAGGGCTTTCCTGGTGGCTCAGTGGTAAAGAAGCCAACAGCCAATGCAGGAGATGAGGGTATGATCCCTGAGGGAAAACCCCCTGAAGAAGGAAATGGCAACCCACTCCAGTATTCTTGCCTGGAAAATTCCATGGACAGAGGAGCCTGGTGGGCTTCAGTCCATGGGGTCACAAAAGAACTGAACATGACTTAGCAATTGAGCATGCAGGCACCCCTAATGCATTGCATGCCTCTCAGATATAACCGGTAGGCTGTTGCTCAGCCATTACTGTTCCAATTATTCATTACTGTCTTTGGAATGAATGAATGTTCTAATAACATGGATGTTGTAAACATTTACAATTCTCAGAATAAACAAATCACCTTGCAAAGACTTAACTTGTGAAGAGTTGGAGAGTTAGGTACAATTTTCCCATGCTGTCTCCCATCTCATAATCTCCATGATAAGGAGGGCTGTTCTTAACTCTGAGGCCAACAGAAAGCACATGTCTAAACATATCTCCTCTCCTGGGTATTCCTTGTAAATTCAATTTTCAGCAAAGGTAAGGAAGAATTAGCTTATAAAGGGGTTCCCTTCTGGCTGCAGGTTATACTTGGGAATGAGTAAATAAACAGATATGATCATAAGGCCAAAACAAGGCTAAGCAGAGAAAGTGTTTCATTAGGAAAGAGAAGGCTATATTTCCCTAAAAAGTGGCTATTCTAGCTACGTACAAATGGGAAAGAGGTAAAAGCTACCCCATCGGTGGGGGTGGTAATGTCTTCCCTCTCTGATTTCAACCTATCTCCTGATCTTCTGGACCTCCATTTCTTACTGGACTCTTTACTTTCTTTTCAAGCTGCTGGGACCACAGTCTGTAGGCCGGCACATCTACGAGAAACAGAGAATTCACTGAAACCTAGGATTATCTTTTGGCACTCTGCAGCATGAGAGACAGTGATTAAGAGGAAACAAAACAAAACAAAACTTCACTAACAAAGTGGCATTTTCATTTCAGCTGTTCCTGGGGGCAAAACAGAGCAGTGAAGAAAATCTTAGATTGAAAGCTCTGTGGTTATCTCCGCTTCTCATTAAAGTGTCCCTGACGATAATCACACCTACGATTACAAGACTTAACACACCTGGTCTCAAGGGCGCAACAGGAAGAGAAATCGTACACTCATCCCATCTCATTTCCTTTTCTTTATTCACTGAGTAAGCACAATTTATAAATTTCAGTGAGTACAGACTGGAGACAGTTTGGAGAATAGAGGTTTTTCATTCACATGGCTTTCTGAAAGTGACACAAAGCTTCCATGGCTACGAATTATTTCAGTACTGGTAAGATAAGCAGTGTTGCTTTCAGTGGCTACATACAGATGTAAAAAAAATCTGGATAGTGTTTCTATTTCTTCTTGCACTTTACTAACCAGATATTTGCTATGCTACACACATACACACACACTTTCTCTCTCTGTCACTGAGTAAGGGTGTGTGCACTTACAGAGTTTTAAAGATTTAATAGTATTGTAACTCAATTTTTAAAATAAATTTTTACTTTGACATAATTTTAGACTTATAGAAAAGCTGCAAGGACAATACAGAGGATTCTGTATATGCCTTACCCAGTTTCCTCTGTTGTTAACAACTTATATAACGCTATATTTGTCAAGAGTATTCTGACAGTGGGTAAAAAAAAAACACTGACTTTTAAAATTCCATTTTGTACAGCAGATTCTCAACAAGAGAGCAGTGAGTACCCTAAAACCATTATCTGAAACATCAAGTTATGATCTCTCTGTCCCCTACTCCAGTCAAGGTCCTAGATAAAATAACTGGGGGATAACTAATGCTTGTACAAAAATGGTGTCGGGAACTCGATTTGGCAAAATTCTAGCATGAACAAAGCCAAGTGTCTAACAAAACACGTTGCTTCACTGACACTTGGTTAAATACTTAAGTGCCAGCCGTAGACAAGCATTGTGGATGCCAAGAAGTGAATTATTAATGCAAACTCTCTTTATAAAGTCAACTGGGAATGTGTTTCCAATAAAAATCAAGCAGAAAATTAATTTAGAGATCATTCATTCTCAGCACACACGTGAATAGATATACTCTCTTCCTAGACTGGCCACACACTGGGGAGAAATCCAGCCAAACCCACTTGGAGGATGAATAAAAGTTTAATTTATGCAATGACTAAAATCTCATGGATTGCACTCACAGCTAGAAAGGAGACATTTGAAATGAAGCCCTTTAGTGATTCCATATGAACAATAAAATGAGTCAGGAAGACAAATCACTCAAGTTCACGCTATAAAAAGCAGGCTTGGTGCGGTCTGTAGCTCACCCTGGAACCTGTCCTTCTGAAGGGAACGCTGGGGCCCAGGACCTCAACCTATAAACTTGTGTCCTGGTTTTTCTGGAGGTTAGTGTGCAGTTTCCCCAATGTGACACACAGAAAATAGAGACTCTTACTGAAGATGCAAACAACAGAATTTTCCTGCTATAAAAATCCCTGATGACTGATTGATCTGTATGTATTCACCCAGGAAAAAGGTTCCAGGCCTGTCCTGGTGAAACGAAGACTGATGAACAGATAAAAGAACAAAGAGAGAGGGAATTTGCAAATGTAAGAGATTGACTTACCTCAGTGGCCTTCTGGCTGAGTCCCCGAAGCAGCAGCACAATCACGTGGATGGCAGCTCTCCGCACTTGAACCTCATGGTCTGTTTTCGCCACAGCAATCAGACAAGCTGTTACCTAGGAGGGTGAGGGAAGATGAAGTCAATAAAAATCAGAGTTGCACAATTACCTAAAGCCTTTCAACTGTGTTCCCCTTTCTACACATTCATTGCAAACAATCTGGCTTAGCCAGGGATGGACTGCTTCCTCATTCTCCATGAAGAGGGAGAGATCTAGTGGTGGAGACCTTGATTTAGTCTGGCTTTTCTGGAAAGGGGCAAAATCTGGTTTGGAATTCAAGAGGGAGATTAGGGAGTGGGAAAGAAATATACATGCATATAATAAAGGCATGGTCAGAGGTAAATATCTCCTCCAAAGTGGGAGGAACTGTTACCTACCCCACTTTGGGAATATCAAGTCAAAGAAAGAAAAACTGGTCTGAAACACAGTGGTATATAGGGACTTGAAGCCCTTGAAGATTGAGCCAAGCAGGCTTTTGAGCTCAAGGCCTGGCATGAGGATCAATGTGCCAACTGATGAAATTTTCAGTCCAGGGATAGAGAAATACATAAATATTCAAACTGATATTCTAGAGTGTCCAGATACTCTATCCTTCAAGTCCAGTGTATGGCCCATGGGAGTCACCAGGGATCAGTTTCTGAGACTTCTTGTCTGGGCATCTTAACTTGAGGAATGGGTCTTTTAGTGTTCATTTACTTTAAAAGATAGTTCTATAACAGAAAAGACTTGGGAATTATTTGCAAAACATGGTGCAAGATATATGGTAATAATTAAACATCATAAAATGAAAAATCTCTATACCTGGTACCAGCTATCTTGCTCCCACCTAGCTCCTGGTAGGCACAACAAAAATATTCTAAAACCTCCATAAAAAGATACCACTAGAAACAGCAACAATAATCCTTTATGAGGTTTTTGTGCAAGACCGAGAAGGAAAAAACAAACATTGGAAGTGTAACCAATGACAGCAAAAATCTGAAGGTAGGTCTAAATTATTCACTTGGTTTTTTACATACTTTGTTATGTGATTTACTGTGTGAGTGTATATCTTGGCCAACTGGAAGGATTGCTAACCATGATAAGAAAATAGCCAGATTGTGTGCTTGGGAACATGTATAAATACATATTACATTTAAAGAATGGTTTTTCAAAAAGGTTTAAAAAAAGCACGTAGGCACAAATGAGGAAATAGCTTGTGCAGAAATTTTAACTATGCAGGTTGTATTTTTCACAGCTTTCAAACAGTTGGGCATAGTTCAAAGTGTCTAATTAATCAGCGATGGCAAAGGGATTAGAAGTAGCTTGTTCTTAAATATAATTGCATCTGTGATGCACTGGCATTTAATCAAGTTGTACATCTATTAGACAAGCCTGACGCTTACAAGTGAAGGGAAATCCCAGAAAAACTCAACTCTTTGGGGACTGTTTCTCAGTAAGACTCAGCAAGCTGCTTCTGCTTTTGACCTGGGACCCCAACCCAATGCCATCAGTGGCTTCCATGCCTCTAGCATTAACGGTAGAAGCAATTCAGTCCTCAGAGGAGCCCCTTGGGTGACCTCCAAAAAGGCAACAGTATAATAGGTACCTCCACTTGCAGGCTTAGTATTTACGAGGTAAGAGCTGAAATCAGAGAACAAGTTGGAGCTAGGTCCGAGGCCCTCCTGACACATAAAAGTTTAGCTTATTCAGTCTGATAACTGAAGTATGAAAGCCAGCCCAGGCCCATGTAATACATAGACTCTCCAAAGCCTTTTGCCTGCTTACTTCAAGGTTTAGTTTTGGCCCACATTTCTACATTTGGTGGACAAAAGCCTCCTAGTCTGGAACCCAGCCTGATCCAATGCTTCTGCCTCAAGGCTCAATGTAGAATCAGCTCTGAACGTCAGGCATTTATTCCACAGTCAGGACAGGCAAAAGCATCTTGACTGGAAAAGGGCTTCTGCTGTAAGGCCAGTGTTGAATCTCTGTGCCCCTTAAAGGTGCAAATGGGAGGAGCTGGTTATTCCACACTTTGCTAAGATCAGCCGTAATGGCCTCCTGCTCTTGGTGACTTATGACCAGACTGTACCAAGCCCATCTGCAATCAGCCACTTAGGACAGCCAGGCAAAGGTCTGTGACCAAAAGTATTTTTGGACCTTCCTCAACACCTTCATCACAGTACCAAATCCCATGACATGTATACAATGTTCGGTTGTGCAAAATGTTTTTTAAAGCATCAGAATTTTAATACAGTCTTGCACATACCATCAAAAGATACAAATAGCTTCTTCTGTTCAGGTCAAGCTCCCATAACCAACTCAGAATGCTGTCCTTCGGCAGGCCAGTGGGGCAGACTCCTCCTCAAACACTACAAGCAGGGAAGACACCTGGCTGTTCTCTTCCATCTGGCCAGTCTGAACAAGTCACTCTCATGGCTGGTCGCTCTTGCCTCCAGCCCCAAGGACATACTCAACACTGCCTTCCACCACCCTAAAAGCTTTGGAGAACAGATAGATGATGCAAGGTCTTTACTAATTTATGAATTGGGATAGTATTTCTCTTCTAAGTCTTCCCAAAGGGCAGAAACCCATTCCATGGTATCTTCATGTCACCTGCCCTAAGGGTCAATGCACCTATTCTAATAAACCAAACTATGAAAGGCTTTTTTTTTAATTGGCTAAACTATGTAAATCATCTCCACTTCTGAAAGCCATGCAGACAGAAAAACGACGATTGCTGTGGAAATGGTAAAGGTCAGTTTAACCAATTTGACACTTGATAGGAGCCAACAGAAATATGGAAAAATATCACTCCCCAAATAGCTGGCACACACCAAGCATAACCAGAACTATATAAATAAAGATAAAACAAGTGGCAAGAGGGCCAAAAATAAACTTTGGAAAATTTCAGAAGAGAGGTAGCAGGGTTCAGGTATCAAGAAAGCATGATTTCAATTTTCCAACAGCACCCTCCTCCCCTTTCCCAAAACTTCCTCTGTTAAAATCCAGTCAGTTGCTAACTTGTTCAGTACTAAATCATTTGTCACTTTAAGGTGGGACAAATTGAGACAGTAGCACTGACATATATATACTGTCATATGTAAAATAGCTAACAGGAAGCTACTGTATAGTACAGGGATCTCAACCTGGTGCTCTGTGATGACCAAGAGGGATGGATGGGATGGAGGTGAACGTGGGAGGGAGGCTCAAGAGGGAAGAGACATATGTGTACATATAGCTGATTCACGTTGTTGTATGGCAGAAGCCAACACAACATTGTAAAGCAATTATTCTCTAATTAAAAATAAATAAAAATACTCTTGCAATTGAAAAAAAAAGGAACTTTAACAGCCAGGCAGGATGCCTCTAACTCCCACGTGTTCTGCTTGCTCACCTTGCCTGATGAGAAACAGAACCGGGGTGGCTCCGTTCGTTTTCCTGGGGTTTCCCAGAACATCTACATGAGCCCTCATCTCAGCGCAAGAGCTGTTATCAAGGAAACAGCACTGACGGTGGCAAATCTGGTCATCAAATCTAATCATTCAGTCGAATCAGAGGTGACAGCTCTGCACCAGCCTTCAAACCCTGGGTTTGTGGAATTCTGGGCACCACCTTACTACTGGCTTGCTCTTGCACTTGTCACCTGAGGCATATCTTATCTGCTGTTCTGAGGATGGGCCTCTCACTGCAGTTCACTGAAATCATATTTACTTTTCATGGAGAATGATAAAGATGAAAGAGACTATCACGATTTGGTTTCAAGCAACACAGTTCTTGACAAGAACAAAGAGAAATTGGGGAAAAATAATAATGGTTTCCAGACAGGTTAAATCTTGACATCAACAGAGAGGAAAAACCTGAATTCCCAGTAGAGGCTGTGAAAGGGCTGGTCCTTTCATATCCTTTTATGTTCCTTCTCTACCTGTAAGCAGTGTCACAACACAGACAGTACCCAAGTCTGGACTACCCAACAACAGGGTGGACAGCTTTGTTCAGAAGCCCGAGAGCCATATCTCTGACCCCTGGATCAGATCATTTAGAAGCGCCTATGGAGGCTGGTTTGTTCAATTTTATATCAAAACAGGTTACCCCTCCCCTTTCCTCTGCCTACCTCACACTTGATCATGTGACTTCCTCGCTGCCCCGACAGGCCTACATGAGGGTCACAGCTCTGTGTTCCCTCAAGACCTTGGGCTTGTCATGGGATATCACTCTGTTCCACTGTCTGTTTATTCCTGTGTGCCACAGTTTACTGAGATTTCCTTGGGGGAAGAGACTGGGTCCTTTGTTTCCTTTCATATACCTGACACATGACAAACACCCATGAAGAAGAATTCCTTCAGTCTGCAGCCAAAGACATATTTCCCCAGAGTTAAAGCTCCTTCTCCACTAGTACATGCTGGGGTCAAGCATTTCTCAGACTACAAAAGACTTCAAGAGCTTTCATGAGACAGTGAAAAAACTGTTGTAGAAGACGACACAATAAACTTCTAAAATAAATTAGATAGGACTTCCCTGGTGGTCCAATGGATAAAAATCTGTCTGCCAATGAAGGGGAGGCTGGCTCAATCATTGGCTGGGAAGATCCGACATGCCACAAGGCAACTGAAGCCTGTGTGTGCCACAGCCACACTCTAGAGCCTCTGGCTATAACAAGAGACGCTGTAGCCAGTTGAAGTCACTGCAATGAGAAGCCTGTGCACTGCAACGGAGAGCAGCCCCTGCTTACCGCAACTAGAGAAAGCCTATATGCAGCAGTGAAGACTCAGCACAGCCAAAAATAAATAAATAATTAAAAAAAAAATAAGTTAGATAATTTCATTCCTCTGCTATGGTCACCCATCTCACTCACAGTAAAAGTCAAAGCCCAGAAGGCCCTCTCCCCATGTATCTGCCAGGTTCTGCTCCTACTCCTGCTCCTTCATGTGTGCTTCAGTCACTCATCACTGAAGCTCTCCCTATTCATCCTGGTTCACAGATTAACCTACTATAGCAAACTCCCGCCATGCCCTTGCCTGCTTAGATCCATCTCCTTGGCACGTACTCCATCTGACACAGACATATTTGCTTGTTCACCTGCTTGTTTGTCACCCAACTGTCCTCTTTAGAATGTCAGCTTCATGAGGACAGAAACTCCGTTCTGTTCAGAGCTGGATCCCAAGCATGTGGCTTGGCTCCAGTCTCATAACTGGCACAGAGTAAGTGCTGAGGAAGTATTTTTCAAACGAAAAACAAATGAATGAACAACTACAAAAAAACCCAGGCCAAATCTCCCACTTATTTGATGTGAATGGACAAGAGTAGCCTGACTACAGGAGGACTCAGTGGCTGAAATACTAAGCTTGTCAGGTGTCCAATCATGTTCAAACTTGCAGTCCACCGAGGCAGCTGGTTTGGCACTGATGACACAGCAAGCGTGGGGTACTACATAAGAAGGAGCTTCTAAAAAGAAGAGACAGGAATTATGTGGGATGCAAACACCTGGTTTTTCAAATCAGAGCGAATACATTGTCTTCTGAAGTTTCATTGCCAAAAGCAAATGCTGTTAAAACAAAACTGCATGACCCTTCCTGTCAGGAGCTTTTCTCATATGGCAACTCTCCTTCTTTTTCAAGGGCACAAAAGCAATCTTATAAACAAAATGAAAACATTCATTGAGAGACAATACAGAGGAGTCGTTAAGAGCACAGGTTCAGGAACCAACTGCCTGCATTCAAATCCCAGCCTGGCATGACCTTGGCAACGAATTTAATCTCTCTTATTTATTTACTTAGGCTGTGTCAGGTCTTAGCTGCAGTGCATGGGCTCTTTGTTGTGACATGCTGGCTCAGCTGCCCCACAGCACATGGGGTCTTAGTTCTCCGACCAGGGATTGAAACCGCGTCCCCTGCATTGAAAGGTGGATTCTTAACCACTGGGCCACCACGGAAGTCCCTAACATATTATATATTTTAACAAGTATATAATTTTTTGTCTGTCTCTTCTCACTAGAACATCCCATCCAAGATGATGGGAGTCAATGTCTATTTCAACAAATGATTCATATCCATAATGCTGTTAGCATATATGCTGTTTGGCTCCAATAGCAAGTGTTGACAGAGAAGGCGATGGCACCCCACTCCAGTACTCTTGCCTGGAAAATCCCATGGACAGAGGAGCCTGGTAGGCTGCAGTCCATGGCGTTGTGAAGAGTCAGACACGACTGAGTGACTTCCCTTTCACTTTTCACTTTCATGCATTGGAGAAGGAAATGGCAACCCACTCCAGTGTTCTTGCCTGGAGAATCCCAGGGATGGGGGAGCCTGGTGGGCTGCCGTCTATGGGGTCACACAGAGTCAGACATGACTTAGCAGCAGCAGCAGCAATTGTTGAATGAATCACTGTATACTGTATCTAGGCATGTACATTATCCCTACATCCTTATAACAATCCTGCATTATAGATATTTTAATCCCATTTTCTAGGTCAGGAAACCAAGCTCAGAATCTAAGTCATCTGACCAAGTGAACACACAGGTAAGTGAGTCGTAGGGTGGGGCCTCATTTATTCCCATCCCCAAGTATGCTTGGAAATTCGGTTCTCTTCCAACAGGTCAGGTGGGTCTCCAGAAAGATGACACTTTTTTTTTTTTTGACACTTCTTAAATGTTGCAAAACATGCTTTGGCACAATCTTTCTAATTAACCAAACCAAGAAATTTCTCTAACATATGCTTTCAACAGGAAATCATATGCCATCAGCAAGTAACAGTTTCCTTAAGAGAAGAAAGGAAAGATGAAGGGTCTCAGTTTCTGGGTTCAGAGAAGATCATGATGTCAAGCATAGTTTGAGTTCATTGGTTTTAGAAAATGTGTGGGATATGGTCAAATCTAAACTGATTCATTTGGAGATCTGGATGAAATTTTTATTCAGGTCATATATTGTATTGTTAGTCATTCAGTCGTGTCTGACTCTGCAACTCCATGGACTGTAGCCCACCAGGCTCCTGTGGGCTCCTCTGTTCATGGGATTCTCCAGGCAAAAATGGGAATACTCCATTCCCCATAGAGTGGGTTACCATGCCCTGCTCCAGAAAATCTTCCAGACCCAGTGATCAAACCTGGTCTCCTGCTTTGCAGGCAGATTCTTTACTTTGTGAGCTACAGAGAAGTACCTATTCAGCTCATGGCTATGTTCAACAAAATTGGGGGATACTCCCTCAACTCTGAATATACTAAAAACCATTGAATTGTACTCTTTAAGTAGATGAATTATGTACAGTATGTGAACTCTATCTCTGTTATTAGGAATAATAGTATTTGGGTTTGGTTCAGATCATGGTCCAGTTTTTTTTTTTCAGTTCATGGTTTATGGTTCAGTTTGGGTTGAGTCACATGATGAGATCAAATAAACAGAGGGAAAAAAAAGGAAGCCATTTCAATACTGGACCCAGAAATATTTATAATAGACTGAAATCTTTAGCTGATATAACAAAACAGACCTGCAAAGTCCTTAACTGTTACAAGTTAATAGACTAAACAGTAAGAGAGTGCAAAGTGCCATCTAAAAAAAGTAAAAATCAAATACCCAATGGTTCATGTGTATTAGCACATTGAAGGATTTAAAGTTGGTAAAAATCATTGTTTTTAAGTTATTAAAAACAAAGGGGCTTCCCTGGTGATCCAGTAATTAAGAATCCACCTGGCAATGCAGGGGACGTTGGTTCGATCCCTGGTCTGGGAAGATCCCATATCCTGTGTGGCAACTAAGCCCGTGAACCACAACTATTGAAACCTGTGCACCTAGAGGCCATGCTCCACAAGTGAAGTTACTGCAACAAGAAGCCCGCACACTGCCGCTGGAGAGTAGCCCCTGCTCAGCACAACTAGAGAGAGTGCACACGCGGCAGCAAAGACCCAGCAGAGCCAAAAGATAAACATAAATAATTAGATAAAAAAACAAGCAAACAAATACAGAAAGTTGGGCATAGGGCTATGCCTCTTGAGTTAGTTAAAGGAAACAACTGATGTATAACTTTCTAAAAATCCTAAGTTGGAATTTAACAATAAGAGGAGCCTTTACAATCAATTCAACAAAGCATATAAGCTGAGGAATCAGGAAATACCATAAATTCAACTGTATGTAACATCCATGAGTGTGTTTTGCCACCTGTTGATAAGACATAACCAACACTGAAGAAAATTCCTTCTCAGTAGGTACTTCTTAAAATTTTATGTTCAACATGGTCAGTCCTAGGACACTGAGTAATGTGAAAGAAGCTAGTACTACAAATTTTCTAAGTTTTTGTTTTGTAAAGTTATGTGCTCCATATGAAAAATCTAGTCTCTCATAAATAAAAAGGTAATATAAACTGTATTCTATTTACATATTTATAATTTATAAGCCCTCTTCTTCCATAAAAGATTTAAGATGGTGAAGCCCATTAGTAGTAAAAAGACTCCTGGTCACATATTAACTAGTCTTCTTTTTGCCCATCATCCTCAAATAGCAGAATGTCTAATACATAGTAGGTATTCAAGATACATGTTAATATACTGATGACTAAGTAAACACAAAGGCAAAGATAAAACTTAAGAGGCTAAAGAAAGATATTCATAGAAGACAACAATGTGATGTACCTTTCACTAAATCTGAAACTCTAACACCAGTCTTTTAAACTCTAAACACTGGGGAAGCGAGCATCCAGTGCTGATATCTGTATGGCTATTATTTTCTGCTGCTCATTTATCCTTTACCTACTATGTACTAGGCAGTGGGTATAAAGTGGTGAACAAAACATGGAACTTAATTAGTCTCTTCTAGTAAGACCGTCTCCCCGAACACAGGATATCGCCGACCAGTGGGGGCCAATTAGAATATGTATTTGCCTGAGATGTTTCTGTGAACAGAGATGACACTCACAGATGGCCCAGAGATCTAGGGAAAAGTTCTGTTTGCCCTTCTTCAAAGTTTCTTCTGTTCTGTTTCCTTGGAATCTTTACAGTATATCCCCTTTTATGGCTTAAAGAAGGTTAAGATGACTTCCTGTCACTTGCAATTAAAAAATTCTTACTAATACAACTTTCAACATACAAGGCTGAGGGAGGTTAAATGACTTTCTGGATCTAGAGAAAAAACACAGGTCTCCTAACTCCCAGGGCCAAGCTAATTATAGGTCCAAGTAAAAACAAGCTATAGAGAAAGGAATCAATCTGCAATACCTCATGAACCACGGAGCCCAGCATGAAGTCCAGCCTCTGGCACAGCTCTCCAAGGTTGGACAGGCTGCTGGCCCTGTGAGCACTATCCGGATCTCTTGCTCCTCTGAGGAAGGTGTGGATTAAAGGTTCTCGGTACTTTGAGACCATGTCCCCTATAGCAAAAGGGAAGATATCACAGTCTTTTAAAACAAACTTTCAACTTCTTAAAGAAGGAATAATACATCACCATTGAACAGTGTATGGTGTTTTATGCTTTTCAAATTACTTGTATAACCATTAAAAAATCATATCTGGAAGAATAATGTTAGAAAACATGCATGATGAATCATTTTGTAAAAAAGCAATTTATATGTGTGTATATATATATATGAAAGAAAAATGTATATATCCTAAGTATATAGCTTAATAAACTTTCACAAATTCAATACAACTCTCTCAGTCACACAAATAGCAAGTTTGGTCCTAGGTTAGACCCCGGTCATCAGCCTAGTACTTTCCCTACACTATCACCCTACCTACTCAAGCAAAGTGAGTGAAAGACAATCAAGGCATTTTGGATCCTTGTCAAGGAAAGCTTGATGATTTATTTATTGAGAGACCTACTATGTGCTAAGC
Source organism: Aepyceros melampus (assembly GCA_006408695.1). Lineage (NCBI taxonomy): Eukaryota > Metazoa > Chordata > Mammalia > Artiodactyla > Bovidae > Aepyceros > Aepyceros melampus. The sequence goes on along the minus strand of SJXQ01011523.1, from coordinate 41,234 downwards.
ACAGTTGCTAATACTTGGGATACACCTGTGAACAAAAGAAACAAAGAGCCTTGCCCTCTTGGAGTTTCCACTGCAGTAAACTATACAGTAGGTTAGAAGGTAATAAATGCCATGAAGGGCAGCAGGAGAAAAGCAGGGTAAATATATCAGAAGGAATGAGGATGGTGGCAGATTTGTTTTTATTTTATTATTACTAGGATGAGATGGCTGGTTGGCATCACGGACTCAATGGACGTGAGTCTGAGTGAACTCCAGGAGTTGGTGATGGACAGAGAGGCCTGGCGTGCTGCGATTAATGGGGTCGCAAAGAGTCGGACATGACTGAGCGACTGAACTGAACTGATTTTTTGGTACCCAGATCTTAGTCCCCCAAGCAAGGATTGAACCTCTGCCTCCTGTGGTGGAAGCACAAAGTCTTAACCACTGGACCACCAGGAAGTCCCAGACTTCTTCGTTGAGATGGTTGAGACATTTTAGTCAAAGGCTAGAAGGTGAGGCTGTCCCCATGTGCATATGGTGGGAAGAGCACATCAGGAAGAGGGAATAGCCAGTGTAAAAACCCTGTGGAGGAGCATCAAGAAGGCCCAAGATGGGACTTCCCTGGAAATCCTGGCTGAGACTGTGTGCTCCTAATGCAAGGGGCCTGGTCAGGAAACTAGATTTTGTGTGCTGCAACCAGCCAAATAAATAAATTAAATAGTTTTTTTTTTTTTTTTTAAAGAGAAAGCCCAAGAGGAGGCTAGAGGGGAGATGGCAAGGGCAGGTGGTGGTGCAGATCTTGCAAGGCTTTATAGACCTCTCTAAGGACTTGGACTTTTTCAGGGTAAAATGAGAGACCTTTGGAGGATTTTAAGCAAAAAAGTACAAAAAGATCACTTTGGCTGCAGTGTTAAGAACACACCCTAGTGTATGTGAGTGTGTATGTCTTGTGGAAACTGGGTACAAATCAGGAAGCTGCTTGACAGAGAATGGTAACTTGAGTAGAGGGGGTGAGAAAGATTTTGCATATTTTCTAAATATTGTACCAACATGACTTTCGGATGACTCCAATGATGATTCTTGGGATTTTTGCTTTTGTGTAGTAGGATGAAGTTACTACCAACTAAGATGGGAAAGGCTCCAAGGGAATCAAGTTTGGGGCAGAAGGAAAAGTCAGAATTCAGTTTTAATATGTTGAGCAAGTAGAAGATATACAAAGTGTTCAGAAAAGAGAAGTCTGGGTTGAAGACACGCACTTTTGAGCCAAGGGAATGTAGATGATACTTAAAACCTTGAAACTAGATATATCATCAAGGAACTGAGTTTAGGTAAGAAAGGCAAGTAGACCAAGGTCCATATCTGTATGGTTCCTTCAACCTTGAGTCTGGGATGAGTCTGGAAGAAAAGAACCAGCAAAGGAGATTGAAAAGAAATAACCAGCCACTTAGGAAGAAAATTAGCATGGTATCCTAGAAATTAAGAGAAGAAAGTCTATCAGAGAGGAAAGAATGGTCTGCATTAAATGCTGCTAAGTAAGGTAAAAGAAGACTAAAAACTGACGATGAGATTAAGCAACAATGAGGTCACTGTTGATCTTGACAAGAACAGTTCTGATGGACTGGTAGGGGTGAGCACATGACAGAAGTAGGTTTAAGTTAGAAAAAGAGAAAAAGTAGATCATTTAAGGAGTTTTTCTGCAAAACAGATCAAAGAAATGGGGTGATAGCTGGTCAAGGAAGTAGGGTCAAGAAAAGTTTGGGGGGACTTTCCTGGCGGTCCAGTGGTTGAGACTCTGTGGTTCCAAAGCAGGAAGTATGAGTTCAGTCTCTACTCAGGGAACTAAGATCCACATGCCATGCAGCCAAAACAAAGGAAGAAAAAATTGTGTTTCATTTTTAAAGAGAGGAGAAATAGAATGCTAAAGCACTCTGAATTGACTTTAAAAACAAAACAGAAACAACTTCTTCCTCCATGGACATGCTGAGAACTAAAGCTGTTCTGGCTTGATCTTGGCTCTGAGGCCCTAGTTCCAGAACCCAAGTGTAAAACTTCACTTCCAGCCTACTTGTAGCCCTAAGGTTATATGACATCTAAACAGTGACAACGGTTTCTGAAACATATGTTTAAAGTTACCAAAATTATAATTACACAGAAAAATCAACAACCTGCTCTATCAGGCCCAGCTCTGTGCTGTCCTATGCTTAGTCGCTCAGTCATGTCTGACTCTGCGACCTCATGGACTGTAGTCCACCAAGCTCCTCTGTCCATGGAATTCTCCAGGCAACAATACTGGACTGGGTAACCATTCCCTTCTCCAAAGGATCTTCCCAATCCAAGGATTGAATCCAGGCTTCCTGCATTGCAGGCAAATTCTTTACCGTCTGTCTGAGCCACCGGGGAAGCCCAAAGAGTAAAGCGGCTCTTTACCATCTGAGCCATAAGGGAAGCTCCAGGCCCAGCTCAAATGCCTCAAATTCTACTTCCTTTGTGAAAACCTTCCTTAATATTCTCTTAGCCTTAGTTAGTCCTCCTTGGAAGCCCCACAATACTTTGGTTTAAATCATATTTGTTACTAACACCTTGATTCCTAGATGTTTTCAGCCTATATCTATTTCTCACATTAGACTCTAAATTCCTTGAGGGAGAACTTTGACTGCTTCATCTCTGTTGTTATCAGTTCTTAGTAATCTTTGCACATCCTAGATACTCAACAAATGCCAATGTTGACTTGAATTCACTCATTTCTTCAACTAAATATAATTATGCACTGGTATTATGCTCATGTTCGAGGGATACAAAAATTGATAAAACATAATCTTTACCCTTTGAAAAGCCCAAAGTTTAGGGGGTGGGTATAAACAGATAAGTACCAACAATTACAGTCCTGTGTGGTTAATGCCGTCACAGAGTCAAGCAGAGGTTGCTTAGTATAATTTCACTAATTTTAGTCACTTGGAAGGGGGAAGAAGAGAAAGTTTATTTTTTGCTTTCCCTCAAAGTCAGGAACACAATGTACTTTCCTAACAATGTAAGAAAAAGATGAGGGGTAATTTCTCTAAAATGCTCCCAGTTACTAATAAAATACATTCAGCATGAGACTCACCCCCCTGCCCAGTTAACATCAACATAAAATGCAGAAATTGAACCAGTGATGACTTAGTCATACCCTGTTTTCAGAACAGGAAAGAGAGGACTCTGTGCCTACTTAGACCTAGTATTTGCATTTCTGAATACCAGGCCTAGTGAATGCAGTCACATGTTATGCACAAGAATTTGCATAAAAGCTTCTCTATAGAGCTGTAATAGTGAAAAATGAGAAGATATAAATTAAAATGAATTAGTGTGAAAGTGGTTAAATAACTATACATATTGTGGAATACTACATGGTCATTAAAAGGAACAAGACAGAATTGGAAAGGTATCCCTGGGACTGTCCTGGTGTCCAGTGGTTAAGACTCTGTGCTTCCACTGCAGGGGGCTTGAGTTTCATTCCACAGGCCTCTTGGCCAAAAAAAGAAAAACTACTAAAGAAATATTTTCTTAAGACAATATTAAGTGAAAGAAACTAATAGAACCAGTATCATTCCATGTATGTACATAAAAATGCACACACATAACTTCTCTCAATATTAACAAACCACATCTATAGATTTAAATATGTATATTAAGTATACAAATGCATAGAAAGAAGAGAAAAAGGATATGCTGAAATAGAAAGGTTAGATAACTTGTCCAAAACAACCAAGGTCTTAACTCCTATGATACAATGCATTTAAGATATTTCCAACTAAAAAAAACATATTTCTCCACTTTTGGTATAACACTGTCCTTTTCTGGAGTCAGAAAGGAGCTTTCTTGTTCTGCAGTAAGATGTGCATCTAGAGTTAAGAGCTTTATGTTCTAATTTTTATTTTTTTGCAGCACCACTCAGCATGCAGGATCTTGGTTCACCCAACCAGGGATCGAATAGGTACTTCCTTGCAGTAGAAACGTGGAGTCTTAACCACTGGACTGCTGGAGGAGTCCCTCTGTGTTCTGATTTCTTCCCTGAAGCCAACTAGCAGTGTGACTTAGGGCAAATCCCTTCACCTCCTCAGACCAACTGGAGATGAGTCAATTAGACGAGACAGTCTCTCTGGCCCCTTCCAGTTGGAAATCTATGAGGTGATGAGTCACCTGTGGCTTAGCCATCAGGGGAATGAGTTTCAGGAGAGCAGGAAGGGAAGAAAAAGCATCTATTCATGAGCCCTGGAGTGGGAGGCTGCTGTGGTTAAAGGAATGAAGGTCTTTGTTGGGAAGGAAGTCACTGAGAAATGACAGAAGTCTGGAATCCATAAGGAGGGGAAATTGCAGGTTGAAAAGGTAAGAGCAGATGACAAACCAGTTATTATTTATTAATGTAGGGATTTAAAGTTAAAAATAAGAGGTAAACTGTAAAGCAACTGTATACCTCAATTAAAAAATAATAAGTGAAAAACTAACACTATAAATTAGTTATAGTTCAATTTAAAAATGGATTAAAAAATAAGTGGTAAAGAAAAGGCACTATTTGTCAGGTAGAGTCCCTCCTTTCATGGTACTCAAAGCATACTGAGGAAAAGGAAAAATACTGACCAAGCAACAACACTGGAGTGAGATGTCCCCAAAATGGTGACAGAGAAAGATACTTTTATGAGTAATATATTGATCTGGTTCCAATTTCCATTAACAACAGTATTCTTATTCATCCAGACTCAAAAACTTGGTGTTCATTTTTGACTTCTCTCTGTCACTCTTCAGTCAGTCAGGCAGTTCATTTATTATTCTTCAACCCTCATTTACTTCCCTATGGGATGTGAGGCAACTTTCAATAAATAATACTGAAACTGAAATGAATATTTTTTAAAAGCTCTATAGTGAGGAAGTACCGATATTCCATGCTAAGAATGGTTATTGCAAATGAACCCCAAATTTAGTTTAGCAATTCTAATAGCTAAGGCAAAAAAGGAAACAGAAAACATAGTTCCCATTAGTCAGTCAAAGAAGGTACATCTATTTCCTTCTTTAGGAAGAATACCAAGAGGTATCTCACTTATTGATTCAGCAAATCTTAATTGAGTGCCTAAAACGTTCCAAGTATGAACTCAGCACTGGAGATAATATATAGCATGAACAAGAAAGCAAAGTTCCCATGTTTATGAAGCCTACTTCTACTGGAGGAAAAGACAATAAATAGTAAATAAACTTTCCAGCAGCAATAAGAGCTATGAAGAAAAATAAGGAAGGGGGAGCAGTTAAGAGTCAGGGGTGAGGGCTCAGGGAAAAGGTATCAGAAGAGAAGAGCTGAAGGAAAAAGTCACGTGAAGACCTGGGGGAAACTGAAGAACAGAACGGACAACAGAAGTTTTAGACTCAACGTAGAAATCATACTGCTGCTTCCTACACTTTCTCACCATAAAAGTTAAGGGCGTACCATTACATTAACAAAATCAAAATTTAACATCCCTTTGTATAAATTCCTGCCTCGCCTGTGCTTCAGTACAACTTTCCAAATGAGCATCCATTTAACTGCATGCTCCACCAACCCCATTCCCAAGCGTACCTAAGAACCCAGAGGAGCTAGTGGAGACCCGGAATCTTGAGAGCCCACACTGAATCCAGTCAGCTGGCTCCAGGCCCACCTGCTGCCTCGTTTTCCAGGTACTAGGCTGGGCGAGCTGGAACACTCCCTGCACCCACTCTGCATTTCTCCAAGTGCCACGCTTCCAGGTCATGCCTTCCGCAACCTGACCTCCCTTAGACCTCATATACACAGCCAGGACATGTCACACCTTGCTCAGACCTGGTCTTCTTTGGGGATTTACAGCTCTGCCCCCATTTCCTGAAGGCTCTGTTAACCTCTGATAGACTTCGCTCTTCCTTGTTCCTATTGTGCTGTGTGGTTGGTTTCTTAAGATTGTACTGGATCCCAGTCGCCAGTTAGTCCTGACCAGGTTTCTATGCAAAACAAAATGAATACATGTGAACAGAGAATACAGCTTATGGGGCTACATGTGACACCAGCACAGAATTCAAAGATCCTACAAAAAGGGTTCTTAATTTTAGCTTAAGGGATCTCTATGCGTCAAATTTTCTTGTGTATGTCTCACTGGCATTTTCCCATTCTTCCTTGTAAAACCATTCTAATTTTGCTCAAATATGCATCTTCTCCCTGTCCAGCCACCACTTACCTGATTCAGGCTAAGGTCTTTATTGCTCTAAATGAATCATGGTGGACATATCCTCTTGTCTTAATTGCTCTGGGCATGTGATCTAGTGTGAACAAAGAGATGTGAAGGAAAATCTGATGGAAGACCCTAAGAAAATACTTTGCCTCTGGTTATGTGTAGCCTGGCGGGCTACAGTCCATAGGGTTGCAAAGAGCTGGACATGACTTAGCGACTAAACAACAACAAATGATTTTAAGAACGTAACACCTCAGAGTTGCTGTAGCCAATGGAAACTATGAGGGACTAGGAGATGAGGTCGCAGAGTAGAAAGATGAAGAGATTTGGGGTCTTGAATGATGTAATGGAGGCACAAAATTAACCAATTCAGGGCTTTTTGTCATGTGTAATGATTATTCATTATTGCTTAAGCCAGTTGAGAATTTGTTACCTATAGCCAAAAATATTCTAATTGATTTGACATATGAAAATTTAACAGTGAAGAGGTCTTCTATATTAGTTCTATGTCTATCAACACAAAGTCGAAAAAGTTAGATTTGCCAAAACAAAGAAACTTAAGACAATGCTTTTAAAAGGATTCAGAAGTCAATTTTATAACATATAAAAGAAAAAAATAAGCCCAATAATTTTCTTTCTTCTAATTACAATTTTAATTGGGACAATAGCCTAGTATACAGCATGACTCAAAATATCAATATATATATATTCTGGGTTGACCAAAAGGTTCATTTGGGCTTTTCTCCATAACATCTTTTTTTGAAAGTTGCTTTACCATGCTGTGTTGGTTTCTGCCGTACAACAATGTGAATTAGTCATAATATATATTTATTCCCTCCTTCTTGAGCATCGCTCCTCTCCTCCTCGTCCCATCCCTCTAGGTCATCACAGAGAGCCAGGCTGCACCGCCCTGTGTTGTACAGAAGCTTCCCACTAGCTCTTTCACACATGATAGTGTATATATGTCAATGCTACTCTCCCAATTCCTCCCACGCTCTTGTTCCTCTGCTGTGTCCACAATTCCATAAATTTGATTAAACCTTTTGGCCAACCCAACATATACAGCTTTACCAGAGTCATTTTTATACATCTGCTAACTTATTAAATAAAGAAAAGTGAGTAACTATTTACAGTAGAAGCTCATGTAAAGGGGTTACATGCTGAGTGTATTTCACAACTACTGACTAACCACCCATTTCATTATAAACTAAAACCTCAGGCTCTGGGACATTCACTGCTATTCCCTAGTTTCTGATTAAGCAACAAAATCTCAATTATCCCATCTGGGAGGGTGTTGGTTAATATATATTTTTGGCTTCTTTTTCTCTTTTCTTTATCCAGATGAGATGTTTGTATTTCTTCAGTTTGAACTTACCTGAACCACAAGGTTCTAAGATCCTAATTCACCTTTTGTGAGAAAAGGTGGCATACACTTGCCACCTGACAAGGGCAAGTATTTGTCACCATCCTGCTATCTCCTTCAAAGTATGCATACTGTATGGCTTTTACAAAAAATAGTATTGATTTCTGAACTCCCTAATCCCCATTTTCAGAAAGTATTCGCCATAGACTACAATATTTAGACTAAGATATACCCATGGAACTGAAGTTGGAGAGACTACCATCTTTTCCTTAGGCATTTAGCAACAGCTTCAGGGAAATGAACACAGTAAACTTTAAAACTCAATCCAATTGTTGGGTTGTGGCCAATTACCTGTGCCTATTACTTCTGGGTTATCTTGGTGGATTTCTGTTCTTTAGGGCTTTGATTGGATACTCCCTAGGAAATTTGTTTTAGATGAATGTTCAGTTTCTGTTCTATCTATTCATAATAATTTCAGATGGGATCCTCTCACCTGGCCAATTAAAAATACCTGCTCTGAGGCTGGCCATAGATTTAAGTTTTCTCTTACGGTCATTTAAACTCAATCAGAGTGATGAGCTAAGTATCAATAAAAAATTAACTTCTCATTTATTGAAAGGAAAACTCTTACAATTATGGGGAGGATCTACATGGTTAACACCAGGCTATGGTCATTTAAGTTTAAAGGCTCCTCTATGTTGGAAATGGTTAAATCATACTAACAATGATCAACCTGGTAACTATGAGACAAGTCTGGGTGCTTTATGAACTATGCCTGTTATTACCCTTAGAGAGAGTGATTGGTATGGAACTCAGTGGATTTGTGGTCTTGACATCTACAGGGATGATACAAAGGTGTAGCCTAGGATTCCCACAAATTTAAGGTCATACATGTTAACAAATTACAGGTAACCCCAAGCAATCTACCATTGGTATGACCCCAATGGGTCAAAGATCTGTATCTACTGGTATGACCATTAAGCAGTTGCGTGTGTGTGTGTGCGCGCCTTCAATGGGGCTGGAGGATATAATTGACCATATCTAAGCCTTGACAACTTTCATAAGCTTTAAATGATAGTAACCAGGCTATTAGCCTATTGAATTCTGAGATCTCTATGATGAGAAAGATAGTGCTACACAACTGCAAGACCCTTGACACCTTATAGCATCTCAGGGAGATATGTGTGCCATAATTCAAACTGAATGCTATATTTTTGTACCTGATAAATCTTTTAATATAACACATTTTAACCACATGAAAAATCAGATTTCTGCTCTAAGTGACCCATTGCCTAGTCTTGACAATCTTTAAAAAAAAAAAACTGGTGTGGGAGGCTCATGGCTAAAATATTTACTTTTAATTCCACTAATGTTATTAACTATACCATTTGTATTTTGCTTGTTTCATAAATTATTATTTCTTGTATCACCAAGTATATGACTGAGCCTTCAACAGAAAAGATGACTAGACTTCAAGCAGTTGTTCAAATGTATAGTTCAATATATGATCAATGACTGTAATAGTGTAAACTCTAGAAGGCAATGGCAACCTACTCCAGTACTCTTGCCTGGAAAATCCCATGGATGGTGGAGCCTGGTAGGCTGCAGTCCATGGGGTCGCGAAGACTCAGACACAATTGAGTGTCTTCCCTTTCACTTTTCACTTTCCTGCATTGGAGAAGGAAATAGCAACCCACTCCAGTGTTCTTGCCTGGAGAATCCCAGGGACAGGGGAACCTCATGGGCTTCCGTCTATGGGGTTGCACAGAGTCAGACACGACTAAAGTGACTTAGCAGCAGTAGCAGCAGCAGCAAACTCAAGATCAACTTTTAGAAATTTTCTCAAGTTGATTTTAGTTGCGTTTATCCTAGTTCAGCTCTAATGAATTTTACTTTGTGCAATGACAATGATAACACCTGGCTATTTGCATCTCTGTATTCTTCTCAGGAAGTCAGCAATAATCAACCTTATTTTAAAGCAAACAGCTGTGCATTCATGGGAGTAAAGAAGGATCTAGATTTGTTTGAACAAACGATTAAAAAATGAGTTTCTTTGGAAGGCGAAAAATCAAGGGCGTAGTGAAAAGAGTTGAAAGAATTTTCACCTGTCTTTGACTTGTGTGTATCAATTATCATCTATATGAAAAGATTCCTTCAACAAATTAGGATTCAGAAGTTGTTTTTTTTTTAATCAAGTTTTGCTATGGTATTTTAAAGTCTAGATTGATGGATTCATTTATGCCTACCAGATCCTCCCTTCTCTCATAAAGGATCTGAGATGATCATCTGCAACAAGAGACACTTACATAGTGAAAGAGCACCATCAGATCTGAACTGACAGAGCGAACTTCTGTAGTTGGGGGGATCTGCTGATTTCAAGGGCTCATCTACTCTTCTAGTTCACTGACGCATGTCATAAAAGTGATATCGAGAAGAATTAAGCGAGAAAGAAGATCCCATCCTTGGTCAAATCTTTACAACATCCTTTCAAAATTGTTATTAATGTCTGTGTGTGTGTGCTCAGTCGTGTCTCTTTGTGACCCCATGGACTGTAGTCTGCCAGGCTCCTCTATCCATGGGATTTTCCAGGCAAGAATACTGAAGCCATTTCCTACTCCAAGGGATCTTCTTAAACCAGGGATCAAGCCTGTATCTCCCAAGTCTCCTACACTGGAAGGTAGAATTTTTACCACTGAGCCACCTGGGAAGGTCTGGAGGGCCTCTATTCCTTCCTTCTTGCCTCTCTCCTTCTCTCTCCCTCCTCATTTTTTTTTTTTTTTGAGACATATAAGTGAGTACAGATAAAATCATTCCTAACTACTCTCTTTTATCTGCCAACAGGAAGTAACTAAGAAATACCATATCCTGCTAGTGAAGGTGCTTCTGGGTAAAAGCAATGATATTTTCCAAAGATTGAATGATCACGTACAGCCAGCACTCCTCTGTAATCAGAAGTTTACATACATTCTGAGTAATGTTTTATATCAATATGTGTCAAACACAAACATGGGCTCTGAAATTACGTAGTGAACTTGATTATAATGTGTATCCAGGTGATTCAGAATAATCATTAAAATGAAAACACAGCATTTAAACAATTCTTTTAAAGAATTCACAGATCCCTGAATTATATCAAAATTTAATCTCCATAGTCCAGCCCTTCCATCTACCCAGTTGAATGAAAACATTTAATGTGTACTACTACACACAAGGGACTCTATAGGGCACTAGAGATTTAATCAAAGTGAAAGTCACTCAGTTGTGTCTGATTCTTTGCAACACCATGGACTATACATCCCATGGAATTCTCCAGGCCAGAATACTGGAGTGGAGATCCAACCAGTCCATTCTGAAGGAGATCAACCCTGGGATTTCTTTGGAAGGAATTGATGCTAAAACCGAAGCTCCAGTACTTTGGCCACCTTATGCGAAGAGTTGACTCAGTTGAAAAGACCCTGATGCTGGGAGGGATTGGGGGCAGGAAGAGAAGGGGACGATCGAGGATGAGATGGCTGGATGGCATCACGGACTCAATGGACGTGAGTCTGAGTGAACTCCGGGAGTTGGTGATGGACAGGGAGGCCTGGCATACTGCGATTCATGGGGTCGCAAAGAGTCGGACACGACTGAGCAACTGAACTGAACTGAGCTGTTCTCTTCTCCAGGGGATCTTCCCAATCCAGGGATGGAAGCCAGGTCTCCCACACTGCAGGCGAATTCTTTACCAGCTGTCACCAGGGAAGAGATTTAAGGGTGAAGGAAATTTTGCATATACACATCCAGTTGCTCCAGTACCATTTGTTGAAAAGACTGATAATGCGGTTTTTGAGGAAAGGAATGGTTTAACTGGAGATTGAGTTTGAAGAATCTGATTGTATATGTGTGTTCACAAAGAACAAAAGCTTTTGTTCTATGATGGAGAGTGAGGTTTGCATTGCAGTAACTTATATGCAGAGTACATCATGAGAAACACTGGGCTGGAGGAAGCACAAGCTGGAATCAAGATTGCTGGGAGAAATATCAATAACCTCAGATATGCAGATGACACCACCTTATGGCAGAAAATGAAGAACTAAAGAGGCTCTTGATGAAAGTGAAAGAGGAGAGTGAACAAGTTGTCTTAAAGCTCAACATTCAGAAAATTAACATCATGGCATCCCATCCCATCACTTCATGGCAAATAGATGGGGAAACAGTGGAAACAATGGCTGACTTTATTTTTTGGGGTTCCAAAATCACTGAAGATGGTGACTGCAGCCATGAAATTAAAAGACACTTACTCCTTGGAAGAAAAGTTATGACCAACCTAGACAGCATATTAAAAAACAGAGACATGACTTTGTTAACAAAGGTCTGTCTAGTCAAGGCTATGGTTTTTCCAGTAGTCATGTATGAATGTGAGAGTTGGAGTATAAAGAAAGCTGAGCGCCGAAGAATGGATGCTTTTGAACTGTGGTGCTGGAGAAAACTCTTGAGAGTCCCTTGGACTGCAAGGAGATCCAACCAGTCCATCCTAAAGGAGATCAGTCCTGGATGTTCATTGGAAGGACTGATGTTGAAGCTGAAACTCCAATATTTTGGCCACCTGATGAAAAGAGCTGACTCATTTGAAAAGACCTTGATGCTGGGAAAGATTTAGGGCAGGATGAGAAGGGGATGACAGAGGATGAGATGGTTGGATGGCATCACCAACTGAATGGACATGGGTTTGGATGAACTATGGGAGTTGGTGATGGACAGGGAGGCCTGGCGGCGCTGCGGTTCATGGGGTCACAAAGAATTGGACACAACTGAGTGACTAAACTGAACTGAACTGCAATGCCTTCACGTTAGGTCAGTCATCAGTCATGTCCAACTCTGTGCAACTCCACAGACAGCAGCCCACCAGGCTCCCCCATCCCTGGGATTCTCCAGGCAAGAACACTGGAGTGGGTTGCCATTTCCTTCTCCAATGCATGAAAGGGAAAAGTGAAAGTGAAGTCACTCAGTCGTGTCCAACTCTTAGCAACCCCATGGACTGCAGCCCACCAGGCTCCTCCATCCATGGGTGTTTATAGGCAAGAGTACAGGAGTGGGTGCCATTGCCTTCTCCTTCAGTGTACTCTTACTCTGTTAACTGACTGTAAAGTCACAGTCAGACAAAGAATATGATACTCTTTTAGGGATCAACTTTTTTTCCCCCCAAATGAACAATGATTCAAATAGTAAGGGATTTCTCTACATAATAAAGGTAGTAAATAAAATATTAAGATGCATGGAATGATTGAAAACTTTTACATTCCTTATCAAGAGAAAGTCTTTCTATGATAGTCATAAATGAATCAGGTCATTAACACAATCACTGTATGCTGGGGCCTTATCAGCTCAGAAGTGCTAATACCTCCTTCACTCTCAGTGTAGGATGGGGGTGTGTATGTGCGCGCATGTGTTTTTCAGTCACGTCCGACTCTTTGCGACCTCATGGACCATAGCCTGCCAGACTCCTCTCTGTCCATGGGATTTCCCAAGCAAGAATACTGGAGTGGGTTGCCATGCTCTCTTCTAGAGGATCTTCTTGACCCAGGGATCAAATCCAGGTCTCCTGCACTGCAGCCAGAGTCTTTACCATCTGAGCCACCAGGGAAAGATACAAAGAACTCTGACAACACAATTAAAAAAGACGTAAATAAGTCAGATTCACATGCACATAGCTGATTCACTTTGTTGTACAGCAGAAACTAATAAAACATTATACTCAAATAATAAAATAAGAAATAAAAAGCCAAAAAAAAAAAGCCAGTTCAAAAAAAAGGGTACATGTTGTATGACTTTATTTATAGGAAATATCCACAATAAGAAAATCCTCAAAGAGAGAGAGTAGGTTAGTGACTGCGTGACTGGTAATCAGTATAGGTTTTTCTAGGAGTAGTGAAATGTTCCAAAATTGATTGTGGTGGTGATGGTTGTACATCCTTGTTAACATACAAAAAAATTTTGATTTGTGTACTGTAAACTGTTGAATTGTAAGGATGAAGTATATCTCAATAAAGCTTTTTTTTTTAAGTAAGTTTTTGAATAAGAGGGGTAAAAAAGCAGGGCTGCATAATCTAGTTTATTTGAAGCTGGAAAAATATATAACAGAAAAATATTTACATATTAGAAGAGAAGAGGTATATGTGTATAAGCAGAATCTGATAATGAAACATAACTCTGCCTTCCAAAAGCTCAGAGATCAAAGGCTTGAGGCAAATCTCACAGACAATTCACAATAGTGTCTCCCTTCAAACATGAAGCGGGAGATCTGGATTCTTTGATGGCATGCCCACTACAGGAACCAGGTCCTGCCCTTGACCGCCAGTCAAGCAGAACCCAAAGCTTTCCCACTGCTTTACGAATGGTATTGCTTCTGCTAGCTCTATGCTTCCTTATTTGTCAGTAAAAGATGGTGCCAATACAGTTTTAGTATTTACTATCTCATAGCTGGCAGTTTAAAGGGTAACATTTTTTAAAACATTTTAATTTTCAGTGCATCAGTTTTAAAAAAAATTAGCATAATATAAAAGTCTCTTAAAAGAGGCAAGGAAAATATTGAAGAGATAGACTCAGAGGTTCTTACATATTGTTTTAGCCATTTGGACCAATACTTCATCTCTGGGTATGCCAAACCACATTTGACAAACATTAACCCAGGGACAGTTAAGACCTCCTGCCAGTGTTTTAAAGCTTTTGTGCTCCAGCCTTTTTTATTAAGTCTGTCTCAATCGCTTCTTTTTATTTCATTTCCTCTTAGGGACAGACTCAAGTGGAGATGGAGAACTGGGGTCTTTGTGTGCGTATCTTTGAATCTTATCTTTCCAGGTTTCAGGATCTCAATTACATTGTTTGAATCTGCTTTGTAATCTTACCAGTTCAAGTAGTCTCTTCCTTTTCCAAGACAGTACTTTTAGACTTCCCTGGTGGCTCAGACAGTAGTCTGTCTACAATGCAGGAGACCCGGGTTTGAGCCCTGGGTTGGGAAGATCCCCTGGAGAAGGAAATGGCAATCCACTCCAGTACTGTTGCCTGGAAAATCCCATGGACAGAGGAGCCTGGTAGGCTAGAGTCTATGGGGTCACAGAGAGTCGGACACGACTGAGTGTTTCACTCACTCAGTCTGGGGAGAAAATAAGAATAAAGGCATAAAGAGGTCAAATGTCACAACATACACTTGACTTCACTAAATCTGTTACTGGAAAAAGGGATCCATAAAAACTACCTCTTCTCCCATTTATTTGGGAACTAAAGTGACTAGATCTTTGGGCTAAGTACATGGTGGAGAGCCACATGCGCTCACAGAAATATTCCTGCTGACTCAGTCAGTGAGGAAATAGGAGACAAAATACAGATCTGACTCTCTTCATGGACACTTTTATGTCCTTCGTAACATCTATTAATTTTTCCTGCATTTCAGGGCCTAGAATTTTATTTCACTACTGAAAGAAATACAGTAGAATTATTACTGGTTTCTTTTAACATTTCATGATTACAAATTATTGCCATATGTGGACCAGAGTCAACAGAGACAATAATTTCAATCAAGGTCAGAAGGAAATTAGATGACATAGCAGATCCTAAAGCCGTTTAGAGAATTAAATAATTTAAATGCAATTAATTTTTTATGAAATTCATCATTAAAAAATTCATAGGTAAATTCTGATCTATTAACAATTGCTTTTCAGCCATGAATTTTCCCTACAGCTCTAGGGAAATCACTTATTTTCTGATTTTAGTTTCCCTTCTCCACACAGCCCTTTACAAACACAGAAGAGATTTTAG
The DNA here is from genome assembly GCA_006408695.1 of Aepyceros melampus. Lineage (NCBI taxonomy): Eukaryota > Metazoa > Chordata > Mammalia > Artiodactyla > Bovidae > Aepyceros > Aepyceros melampus. Next base: position 25,895 of record SJXQ01011523.1, on the reverse strand, counting down.
TTATAATAAAATGTGCTGCTACAGTAGAGTGGGAAAAAAAAAAAACGGTGTGTGCATTTGTAAGCCTCTTTATCTGCAAAACACCTGTGTGCCTATAAGTGCATAAGAACTTGACGTTGATAGAAAAAAAGTGTTCTTAACTCTGTACTAAAGAAAGAAAGAATTTTAACAGGCTGATCCCAGGTCACACAGCTACAGAAAGACATACATTCTCTAGTCTCCTGGGCAGAGGGCTCCTTCTACTGCCATCAGGACATTTACTTGGCTCATTAACAACAGCAGGAACTTCCGCTCTAAAACAAAGGATATCAGTGTGGCCCGCTGATTCCCTGACACCTCTGACATTCACGGTCATCACCAATTTTCATTCTTGTTTAACCTAATAAAGCGTGAGTGGAAGAGAAGCCAGGGATTTATGTCTCATAAAAAGGCATAAGCAACGGAGCATAATGGGAATAATTTCCTAATTCTAGCCTGAAGAGGAGAACAAAAAAATTCCCCTCTTCTTTACTATCTTCAAAGTGGTAACACTTCCGGTTTCCTAACAGTAGGAGATGACTGGTAAATAGCCTTGTGAAAGCTTCTAAAGCCCTATGCTTGATGCACATATTAGGGCATTAGAGGGCTGGAGCCAAAGCCATCTTCTGGTCTTGATGGGGCTTGCCAGAGAGGCAGGTCGCAGGAGTCACCGGGCAAGAATGCTGGGTAGTCCCTGGATAGATTCTCCCTTACTGGTGTCTACATGTCAGGACCCCTTTTCTCCCACAGGCTAATTGTTGATTTGCTATTTTTTGCTTTTTCTATTCATACTGTTATCCTTTTTAATGTCATGTAACCAAAAGGTGACCATGAGCTAGGAATAGATCAGCGAAGATCTGAGGGGCTGGTTTCATTGCACCTCATCACACAGACTACATAGGACTGGATGATCTGGATATAAGTTGTAGGGAGATAGATTTTGACAGGCTTAGATGTAACCAAGGGAAGATTTCTGTGGGACAAGTATTAAAACAAATAAACAAACAAACTTGTTAGTAGAACTACTGTTGGTGCAACTGACTTACCAAGTGTGCTTCAAAGATATACAGAGACCATCTTGTCTCCAAATATCTCTATTTGCAAACTGTATTGCATCAGAATCTGTTTAATCATTACAACTATGTTTCTTTATCCTAAAACACTTCCTTATTCAAAATGCAAACCATTCCAAGAAGGCAGCACCATAGGAGGCTATCATTCACACCTTAGTAAATATTAATATACCTGTCACCTCCTTTCAACAAGCTGGGGAAAACAAGAATGATTTGAAATGATTTCTGAAATTTAATGACTTTCTTGTGATGGTCAAGAAGAAAGTTTTAAGTGAGGGGGAGAAGAAAAAGGTAAATGGTGGGCACTTAAAGGAGAGGGAAAGACTGTACTTTACACTCTGACTCTTCCCATGTCTTCAAATAAGAGCAACGGGCAAGTAAGAACCATAGATAAATATCTTTTGGACAATGTAAAACAATGGACAGGAAATGCTTTGTACCACTGGATTTTTGGCAACCAAATGAACTAAGGTAATATAGAAAGAAAGATAGCTTGAAACAGAGGATGCCAAGATTTCTGTAGTTGTGTATTAACTAGATTACTCATTCCATCTCAACAGGTCACTGAATTCCAAGATTGGTTTAACCAGTATATAAACGTTCAGTTTACACAGTTACCCTACAAGGATAATCTACAACAAATGACTCTACCCCAGGTTACTGACAAGACAGAGATTAATTCTTCTGAAACCTGTGCTGAGACAGTAACAAACTTCAGAAACATGGTGGAATTTTCTTGAAGGGCGGAATTAATAAAGTAAAGCCAGAAATGTGATCACAAGGGAGGAAAAGTCCCAGGTTTATGGTAAGTTATTTTAAAAGATGAAAGAGGAAAAAAAAACTAGATATTTTAAGTGAAGTAAACTCTCTTTATGATTTTGTAATGATTAAAGTATTAAAACCATTCCAGTGACTTAATTAATTTAATTTGCTACCTAAATGTTTGAACTCGTTAAAGCATGCCCAAGAGTTAGTGAGCCTCATAATATTGACAAACAGAAATCAAGAAGCCTGTGGCCTAAGAATAAAACTTCAAGCATAAATTCTTAACAGAAATTCCCTCAAGTGCTATAAAATCAGTCTTTACCACATCAGGTCCAGCGAAAAGAAAACTAAGTTACAACTTCTTTCTAAAGGGAATGTTCCAATCAGATTGCTAGCTTACTCTCTTGCAGGTCCGTAAGTACAAGTGAATGCAAGAATCTATTTTGAATCCAAGAATCTATTTTAAAACTTGTAAATAAAGGATGAGATGTTTCATTGTCCTTTGTTTCATAGCCATAAGAAAGAAACCAAATAATCCTTTAATTTACTCTAAAGTGGAATTGGGTCTTTCCTGGTGGCTCAGTGGGAAAGAATCTGCTAAGCAGAAGGGTTCAATCCCTAGGTCAGAAAGATGCCCTGGAGAAGGAAATGACAACCCACTCCAGTATTCTTGCCTGGGAAATACCATGGACAGAGAAGCCTGGTGGGCTACAGTCCATGGGGTCACCAACAGTTGGACATGACTTAGCGACTAAACAACAACAACAACAAAACTGGAATTAGGGGTGTGAGATGAGAAAACAAAAGAATGAAGGCAGGAAAAATAAAAGTAACAGCAGAAAAAAAAAAAACTGAAACATTCAAGTATACAGTGTCCTTCAATATCTGTGGGAATACTGAAGTTTGTTCCAGGACTCCCTGAGAATATAAAAATCCATGGATGCTCAAGTTTCTTAGCTGGCCCTTCATATCTGCAGGTTTACAGTAGCAAGGCCAGCTGTAACTATGTCATCATTAAAGCAAGGACTCTTTGCCAATGACATCTTCTATCTCCTGAGCTAATAACTGCAGCTGGTGATTTTAGAAAAGAAATGTAATATCTATCCAAATCTATTTAAAGAGCTCTAATTATAAAGGGTAAGGTTTCTGCTGTTTAAAGTAAGACACAAAGCTTGATGTAGCAGGAAGAAAAACTTAAGAATGATTTTGAAAGATGAGTTATACTTCCAAAGAAACTTCACTGATGAGCAAGCAATGAAGGGTTGCCAAAGAAATATATACTTGAATATATATATAAATATATATATTTATATAAATATATATTTACTTGAATAATGGTTACCTTAGAAAAGTGTCAGCAGACTTTTTCTATAAAGAGCCAGACAGTAAATATATTACTTTTGGCTTCAAGGATCAATTTATCTTTGTCATTGTAGCTACTGAATTTTGCCAATGGAGTACAAAAATAGCCATAGACAATATATAAATAAGCATGACTGTTTTAATAAAACTTTCTATGGACATTAAAATTTGCATTTCACATGTCACAAAACATATTACTCTTTTACCTCCCCCTGCCCCAAATCATTTAAAAAATGTGAAAACCACTAGTAGCTCATGGGCTATATAAAACAGGCAGCAAGTAAGATTAGGCTCAAGGGTAGGGGTTTGTCAACCCCTACAATTCCCTAACATAAAAGTCCCATGGAATGTAAACTGGTGTAGCCACTATGAAGAACAGTATCGAGGTTCCTTAAAAAACTAAAAATAGAGCTACCATATGATCCTGAAATAATCTGAAAAGATATATGTACTTCTATGTTCACAGTAGCACTATTTACAATAGCCAACCTAAATGTCTATCAACAGAGGAATGGATAAAGATATGGCATGTTCTGTGTGATAAACACACACACACACACGTTATCTTTATACATATACACACATACAATGGAGTAGTACTCAGTCATAAAAAGAATGAAATAATACCATTTGCAGCAACAAGAATGGATCTAGAGATTATCATGGGCTTCCCAGGTGGCTCAGTGGTAAAGAATCTGCCTGCCAATGCAGGAAACGTGGGTTTGATCCCTTGAGAAGGAAATGGCAACCTGTTCCAGTATTCTTGCCTGAGAAATCCCATGGACAGAGGAGCCTGGCGCACTACAGTCCATGGAGTTGCAAAAGAATCTGACTTCATGACTGAATGACAAATATTATCATAATAAATGAAATCAGAAAGCAAAAGACAAATACTGTATGATATCACTTATATGTGGAACCTAAAAAAATGATACAAATGAACTTATTTACAAAACAGAAAGAGATTCACAGACATAGAAAACAGACTTGTAGTTATCAATGTGACAGTAAAGGGAGTGGTAAAGATAAATTACGAGTTTAGGATTAACACACACACACTACTAAAAAGTAGAAAGGGGAAGATATACCCAACTGAATGCAGAGCTCCAAAGAATAGAGAGGAGAGATAAGAAAGCCTTCTTAAGTGAACAAAGAAAAGAAATACAGGAAAACAACAGAATGGGAAAGACTAGAGATCTCTTCAAGAAAATTAGAATATCAAGGGAACAATTCATGCAAAGATTTACACAATAAAAGGGCAGAAATGGTAAGGACCTAACAGAAGCAGAAGAGATTCAGAAAAAATGGCAAGAATACACAAAAGAACTGCACAAAAAAGGTCTTAATGACCCAGATAACCATGATGGTGTGATCACTCACCTAGAGCCAGAAATCCTGAAATGTAAACTCAAGTGGGCCTTAGGAAGCATTACTATGAACAAAGATAGTGGAGGTGATGGAATTCCAGCTGAGCTATTTCAAATCCTAAAAGATGATGCTGTGAAAGTGTTACATTCAATATGCCACCAAATTTGGAAAACTCAGTAGTGGCCACAGGACTAGAAAAGGTCGGTTTTCATTCCAATCCCAAAGAAGGGCAATGCCTAAGAATGTTCAAGCTACTGTACAATTGTGCTCATTCCACACGCTTATAAGGTTATGCTAAAAATCCTCCAAGCTAGCCTTCAGTACTACGGGAACCAAGATTTTCAGAAGTACAGAATGGATTTAGAAAAGGCAGAGGAGCCAGAGAGAAAATTGCCAACATCTGCTGGATCACAGAAAAAGCAAGAGAATTCCAGAAAAACATCTACTTCTACTTCATTGACTAGACTAAAGCCGCTGTGTGGATCACAATGAATTGTGGAAAACTCTTAAAGAGATAGGAATACCAGACCACCCTACCTGCCTCCAGAGAAACCTGTATGTAGGCCAAGAAGCAACAGTTAGAACTGGACATGGAACAACGGACTGGTTCAAAATTGGGAAAGGAGTACATTGATGCTGTGTATTGCCACCCAGCTTATTTAATTTATATGCAGAGTGTATCATGCGAAATTCCAGGCTAGATGAAGCACAAGCTGGAATCAAGACTGCTGGGAGAAATATCAATAACCTCATATATGCAGATGACACCACCTTAATGGCAGAAAGTGAAGAGAAACTAAAGAGCCTCTCGATGAGAGTGAAAGAGGAGAGTGAAAAAGGTGGCTTAAAACTCAACATTCAAAAAACGAGATCATGGCATCCGGTCCCATCACTTCATGGTAAATAGACGGGGAAACAATGGAAACAGTGACAGACTTTATTTCCCTGAGCTCCAAAATCACTGAGATGGTGACTGCAGCCATAAAATTAAAAGATGCTTGTTCCCTGGAAGAAAGCCTATGACAAACTTAGCGTATTACAAAAGCAGAGACATCACTTTGCCAACAAAGGTCCATACAGTCAAAACTATGGTTTTTCCAGTAGACATGTACAGATGTGAGAGTTGAATCATAAAGAAGGCTGCTCAGTTCAGTTGAGTCACAGTCGTGTCCAACTCTTTGCAAAATAACTCCAAAGAGTTATTGGAGAAATAACCCCAGAAAGAATGAAGGAGATGGAGCCAAAGCAAAAACACCACTCAGTTGTGGATGGGACTGGTGACAGAAGAAAGGTTCAAAGCTATAAAGAGCAATATTGCATAGGAACCTGGAATGTTAGGTCCATGAATCAAGGCAAATTCGAAGCGGTCAAACAGGAGATGGCAAGAGTGAACAATGACATTCTAGGAATCAATGAACTAAGATGGCCTGGAATGGGTGAATTTAACTCAGATGACCATTATATCTACTACTGTGGGCAAGAATCCCTTAGAAGAAATGGAGTAGCCAACACAGTCAACAAGAGTCTGAAATGCAATACTTGGATGCAATCTCAAAAACAACAGAATGATCTCTGATCGTTTGCAAGGCAAACCATTCTATGTCACAGTAATCCAAGTCTATGCCTCGACCAGTAATGCTGAAGAAGCTGAACAGTTCTACGAAGACCTACAAGACCTTCTAGAACTAATACCCAAAAAAGATGTCCTTTTCTTATAGGGAACTGGAATGCAAAAGTAGGAAGTCAAGAAACACCTGGAGTAACAGGCAAATCTGGCCTTGGAGTACAGAATGAAGCAAAATGAAACAAAGGCTAATAGAGTTCTGCCAAGAGAATGCACTGGTCATAGCAAACACCCTCTTCCAACAACACAAGAGAAGACTCTACACATGACATCACCAGATGGTCAACACCAAAATCAGATTGATTATATTCTTTGCAGCCAAAGATGGAGAAGCTCTATACAATCAGCAAAAACAAGACAGGGAGCTGACTGTGGCTCAGATCATGAACTCCTTATTGCAAAATTCAGACTTAAATTAAAGAAAGTGGGGAAAACCACTAGACCATTCAGGTACGACCTAAATCAAATCCCTTATGACTATACAGTGGAAGTGAGAAATAGACTTAAAGGACTAGATCTGATAGACAGAATGCCTGATGAACTATGGACGGAGGTTCATGACACTGTACAGGACACAGGAGTCAAGACCATCCCCAAGAGGAGGCCTTACTAATAGCTGTGAAAAGAAGGGAAGAGAAAAGCAAAGGAGACAAGGAAAGTTATACCCATTTGAATGCAGAGTTCCAAAGAATAGCAAAGAGAGATGAGAAAGCCTTCCTCGGCGATCAATGCAAAGAAATAGAGGAAAACAACAGAATGGGAAAGACTAGGGATCTCTTCAAGAAAATTAGAGATACCACGGGAACATTTCATGCAAAGATGGGCTCAATACAGGACAGAAATGGTATGGACCTAACAGAAGCAGGGGATATTAAGAAGAGGTGGCAAGAATACACAGAAGAACTGTACAAAAAAGATCTTCATGACCTTGATAATCATGCTGGTATGATCACTCACACTAACCTAGAGCCAGACATCCTGGAATGTGAGGTCAAGTGGGTCTTAGGAAGCATGACTACGAATAAAGCTAGCAGAGGTGATGGAATTCCAGTTGAGCTATTTCAAGTCCTGAAAGATGAAGCTGTGAAAGTGCTGCACTCAATATGTCAGCAAATTTAGAAAACTCAGCAGTGACTGGGAAAGGTCAGTTTTCATTCCAATCCCAAAGAAAGACAATGCCAAAGAATGCTCAAACTACTGCACAATTGCACTCATCTCTCATGCTAGTTAAAGTAATGCTCAAAATTGTCCAAGTCAGGCTTCAGCAATATGTGAACCATGAACTTCCAATGTTCTAGCTGGTTTTAGAAAAGGCAGAGGAACCAGAGATCAAATGGCCAACATTTGCTGGATCGTTGAAAAAGCAAGAGCACTCTGGAAAAACATCTATTTCTGCTTTATTGAGTATGCCAAAGCCTTTGACTGTGTGGATCACAATAAACTGTGGAAAATTCTGAAAGAGATGGAAATACCAGACCACCTGGTATGGTCTGCATACAGAAACCTGTATGCAGGTCAGGAAGCAACAGAACTGGAAATGGAACAACAGACCGGTTCCAAATAGGTAATGGAGTACGTCAAGGCTGTATATTGTCACCCTGCTTATTTAAGTTATATGCAGAGTACATCATGAGAAAGGCTGGGCTGGAGGAAGCACAAGCTGGAATCAAGATTGCCAGGAGAAATATCAATAACCTCAGATATGCAGATGATACCACCCTTATGGCAGAAAGTGAAGAGGAACTAAAAAGCCTCTTGATGAAAGTGAAGAAGGAGTGAAAAAGTTGGCTTAAAGCTCAACATTCAGAAAACGAAGATCATGGCATCTGGTCCCATCACTTCATGGCAAACAGATGGGGAAACAGTGGCTGACTTTATTTTTCTGGGCTCCAAAATTACTGCAGATGGTGACTGCAGCCATGAGATTAAAAGATGCTTGCTCCTTGGAAGGAGAGTTATGACCAACCTAGACAGCATATTAAAAAACAGAGACATTACTTTGTCAACAAAGGTCCATCTAGTCAAGGCTATGGTTTTTCCAGTAGTCATGTACGGCTGTGAGAGTTGGACTGTAAAGAAAGCTGAGTGCCGAAGAACTGTTGCTTTTGAACTGTGGTGTTGGAGAAGACTCTTGAGAGTCCCTTGGACTGCAAGGAGATCCAACCAGTCCATTCTAAAGGAGATCAGTCCTGGGTGTTCATTGGAAGGACTGATGTTGAAGCTGAAACTCCAATACTTTGGCCACCTGATGAAAAGAGCTGACTCATTTGAAAAGACCCTGATGCTGGGAAAGATTGAGGGCAGGAGGAGAGGGGACGACAGAGAATGAGATGGTTGGGTGGCATCACCTACACAATGGACATGGGTTTGGGTTGACTCCGAGAGTTGGTGATAGACAGGGAGGCCTGGCGTGCTGTGGTTCATGGGGTTGCAATGAAAAAAATAAAAAAAGTAAAGAAGGCTGAGCACCAAAGAATATGATGCTTTCAAACTGTGGTGCTGGAGAAGACTCTTGAGAATCCCTTGGATAGCAAGAAGAACAAACCAGTCAATCCTAACGGAATTCAGCCCTGAATGTTCACTGGAAGAACTGATTCTGAAGCTAAAGCTCCAATACTTTGGCCATCTGATGCAAAAAGCTGACTCACTGGAAAAGACTCTGATGTTGGGAAAAGTCAAAGGCAAGAGAAGGGGACGACCACAGATGAGATGGTTGGATGGCATTACTGACTCAATGGACATGAGTTTAAGCACATTCCTGGAGATGGTGAAGGACAGGTAAGCCTGGCATGCTGCATGCAGTCCATGGGGTCACAAAGTGTCTGACACGACTTAGCAACTGAACAACTATTACTACTATATATAAAACAGGTGAACAACAAGGACCTACTGCATAACACAGGAAAGTATATTCAATATCTTGTACTAATCTATGATGGAAAAGAATTTGAAAAAGAGTGTATATATATATATATTAAAAAATATTTATAGATATAAAACTGAATCACTTTTCTGTATACTTGAAAATAACATAACATTGTAAGTTAACTATAATTCAATTTTTAAAAGTCCATATAAATTTTTTATTATAGAAATTCTGTGTTGCTACTGTAGTCACCAAGGTGTATTTTACCTCTAAGAATTTATGTCAATATCAGACAGCTGATTTTCTAATTTCACTAAAATTTGGCTTTTACAATCTTCACATTAATTCAAACAAAAATTTGGGTTAAAGCAAACAAATGTTTATTACAGTTGTGATTAAGGGCATGATCTTTGCAATCAGTAAAATCAGGCTTTGAGTCCCTGATTGAGCACCAATTAGCTATGATCTGAGGAAGCACTAAGTACTCTGAACGTGCTACTTTCTCTATAAAATGGCAGTGATAATAAAAGGAATCACCTTTGTAGAGTCATTTCAAGGATTATGTGAGAATATGTACATAAAGTGATTAATGGAGAGCCTGGAATAAAATAAGTATTCAACTATGATTTGTATTCTTGAATAGGACAGGATGATCATACATTTTACTTGTCTGAAGGGCTGTTTATTCAGGGTTGGCTTTGGCCATGGGAGAATGAAGAAATATGTTGTACTAACTCAAAAATGACAAAAAGAAAATAATAGCAACATTTATTCACCCCTTACCATGAAAGATGCTTGTTGTGAACACTTTACATATATTATCTTTTTAATTTCATAACCATGCTATCAGGAAGCTACCATAGTTATTATCCCCATTTTACAGAAAAGGAATAGAGAGGTTATGGAACTTGTTCATAGCTATTAAATGTTGAGAGTCAAGATTAAAACTGAGGACGTTATGACTCTGGGGTCGCAGTGCATACTCCTGACAGAGAAAGGTTAAATCTATACATCAAATTCCTATTTCCCTACCCAATGACTGCCATCGTAGATAGTCCTACCTCTCTTCCTTGGTCTCTGGCAACCTCAGTACAGGAATTAATATAGCCATAAATATATCTCTATAATGATACTCAAATGTTTGTAAGTGATTTTGTGTGTGTGTGTGTGTGTGTGTGTGTGTGTGTGTTTTATTTCATTTGAGCCTCTCAACATTTCTATGAGAATAACTGGGTGGACTACACGAGGTAGAATTGCTGGGTGGATTATAACTTCATCTCCACCAAATGTTAAAAAAGATGACAGTCTCTCATTTCTTCCTCTGAATTGCCTATAATATCTACTTTTTCTCACCATTCTCACAGACATCCCTCTAATCAAAGTCTTCATCTCTTTATGCCAGGGAATACCACAAGAGCCTCTTAGCTATCTCTCTGGCTCCAGCCTCTCCTTTCTTCACTCATGTTTCCTGCCCCTGCCAACCACACCTTACATCTCTCATCACATTGCTTCCTTCCTTAAGAATCCATAGTGATTCCCAAATGCCCATCACATCAAGTCCTAACTCCTCTGTCCAGTCTTCAAGGCTCTTTGCGGTCTGCCCCACCCTCTCTATCTATCTAGCCTCACTTCCCCAAGGCACCCAGAGCAATTTGCTGCAGGGAGACAGGTCAAGTCTCTATTCTCCATATGCAATACAAGCATCCCATTTTTGTTCTGTTCTCACACTTTCTTTCCTATCTGGGGACATCATTTCCTCTTTATCACATGTAAACCCTCACTCAATATCCATCACCATCTCTAACAGACTGTCCAACAACATCCTATCAGTCCCGCTTCTAGTCTTGTCTCATTCTCATCCTTCACATAGCAGCCAAAATGAGTTTGCTAAAAAGTAATTACGATCAATTCTTTCCTTCTTATAATCTCTCACTGACTTCCATTTAAAGTCAACATAAATCCAAATCCCTTAACACAGCACATATAGCTCTTTATGATTTTGGTTTCCTGACCTAAGCCAGGCCATAGCAACCTGGCCAGGGTTTAAAAAAGGATGAGAATGATGGCTTCTTCTTTTTTAACGTTATTTTCTCCCAAAGCAACAAAAAAGCAGGACAAAGATTATAAGGAAGATAAGTATTCAAGTGGCTGAATATAATCTCCCATTGTTTCTCTTGGATCTCAGGGAAATGTGCTGTAATTAAGTATGTGTAGACCCAGCAGCAGACCAGACACAAAGCAGCTTGCGGCTAAGACTAGAAGAACTGGAGTGAGATTTGAACTACTGCCCGCTTCAGATAAGACAAAATCTGAAGTTTGAATCTAATTTAATTGCATGCTAAAACAAAAATTTAACACTTTGAAGGACTATAACAGAATCCACAGCCTTCTCAACGTAATTTAATAATGTCCAGGACATAATCCAAACTGACGTGTAATATGACCCATTCTCAAGGAGAAAGATATTCAACAAAAGCCAGGATTGAATGATATAGACATTTCCATGATCAGGACAGATTTTAAAGCAGCAACTATAGCTGTGCTCAGTGAGGTAAAGAAAAATACAATGAATGAAAAGACAGGAAAAATACCTGAAGTTTAAACAAAAAACACCACATTTCTAAGTAAGCCATGGTAGAAAAAGAGATCACAAGCAAAGTTAGAAAATATTTTGAAATGAAAACATATCAAAATTATGGGATTCAACTAAAGCAATTCTTACAGGATAATTTACTAATGAGGCTTTCCTGGTAGCTCAGATGGTCAAGAATCTGCCAGCAAGGCGGGAGATCCACTCTATGAAATAGTTCTTATTACAATGATCATTGTACAAATGAAGAAACTGAGACACAGAGATGTTAAGTAACTGGCCCATGGTCACATATTCAAGACTCAAGAAGTGGCAACTTTCAGATTTGAATGCAGGCACCCTGACTTCAAAGCAAGGGTTTTGTAATAGTTCATATAGAGGAAAAATATGGGAGTAAGGATTCATCATACAACATATAAAATATGGGGCATGCTGCTCTAAACATAACATCTAAACATAACATCAAAACCATATTTACACTGTGAGCAGTGACTTCATCTCATTTCTCATTTTAGCAACACATGATGTATCATATCAAAATAATGTCATCAATTTGATGTTTTTGTTGCCATTAAAATTTTAAATTTGTTCTTAAGCTGTAAATGAGCTAAAATATATAAATAATTTTATGTTTTTTCATATTAACTTAATTAATATCATCATTAATATTATGATAAACATTTTCACCAGAAAAAGTAGTATCTCCTCAAAAGACACCATTAAAGAAAACACTGGTAGAAACTATTAGCAATACATATATATGACAAAGTACTTGTATTTACTCCATACAAAGGACTCTTACAACTCAATAAATACTTGGAGAAATAAAGAGAAATAATCCAATTAAGAAATGGAAAAAGATCTTAACAGTTACTTCAAGAAAGAGATACAGGAGTAGAAAATAAGCACACGAAAAGACAAGAGCTCAACATAAATAGTCATCTGGAAATATAAATTAAAACCATAATGACATAACACTACACATCTTTTAAAACAGCAAAAAATTTTAAAGAATGATATTAAGTGTTGGTAAGTAAAATGGTACAATTACTTTGGAAAACATTTAGGTAGATTTTTATACACCTATTATATGATCCAGCAATTCCACTCCTAGTACTTACCCAAGACACACACACACACACACACACACACACACACACACACGGCTTCCCAGGTGGTAAAGAATCTGCCTGCAATGCAGGAGACTCAGGAGACGTAGGTTTGATTCCTGGGTCAGAAGATCTCCTGGAGAAGGAAATGGCAACCCACTCCAGTATTCCTGCCTGGAAAATTATATGGAGAAGCCTGGCGGGCTACAGTCCAGAGTAAAGAGTCAGATATGACTGAGCATACACCACCACCACCACATATCTTCACACTAAGACTTGTACCAGAATATTCACAGCAACTACACTCAGAATAGCTCAAAACTAGAAACAACTTGAATATCCATCAACAGGTAAATGTATGAACGATTGTGATACATTCAAATATAGTACTACTACTTAGTAATAAAAAGTAGTAAAACTACTAATATACACAATAAGGATGAATTGCAAAAACTTTTGCTGAGCAAAAGAATTCAGACACAAAAGGGTATACACTTTATGATTCCATTTACATAAAACTCTAAAAAACAAATCTAATCTACAGTAGCAGAATGCAGTGGTTGTCTGAGTTGGGGTGTGAAATGGGAGATGATGTAGGAACAAAGGAATTTTCTAAGGTGACAAAAATGTTCTATATTTTGACTGTAGTGATGGTTACATGAGTTTACAGCAAACCTCATTGAAATGTACAGTTGAAATGAGGGCATTTATTGGATGTAAATTACAACTTGGTAAAGTTGATTTCAAAGAAAGCAAACTGCAGACTAATAATATGTAATAGTATATAATTATAGTAAAAATAATAGTATGTTAAGATTCTATTTTTTTTAAAAGAAAGCCCATGTAAAAAGCCCACTACGTTTGCTTATATCTGGAGGAACACAAGAAGATGTGTGAAAGAATACATACCAAACTGTTATCACCGTTTACCTCGGGAGGTAAGAATATTAACTATAATATTTGGCAGAGACTGTATTTTTCTTTATATACCCATGTATTGTTAGGCTTCTGTCAACAAACACAATAAGCATGTACTAGTATGCAGATATGTTTACCAATACTCCATCCCTGAACGTGGTTTCTCTCATCAAGAATCAGAGGCTACTTCCCTTCCCCTTGAACCTGGGCTGGTTTGGGGACTGACTTTGACAGCAGATTGTGGCAGAAATCATACTAAGCCCCTAGGTTTAGCTCTTAAGAGGCCTGGCAGCTTCTGTTTCTGTTCTCTGGGAAACCATTCACCATACTGAAAAGAAGTTTGGCTTAGACTGCTGAATAATGACCATCCACAAGCAAGAACAGACAGAAGTCATATGGAGGAGCACTAGGGTGTCCCAGTCAAGGTCCCAGCTGAATGCAACCTCCTGGGCGAGCCTAGCTGATTCCGCAGGCAGTAAAAGAGCCACCAGCTGAGCCCAGACAACACCGTGTGGAGCAGAGATGAGATGTCCCTGCCAAGTATTATGTGGTTCACAGAATTCTGAACAAATAAATGGTGGTAGTTTTTTGTTTTGTTTTTAAATTTTGGCCATACCCCTTGGCAAGGAGGACACTAGCTCCCCAACCAGGGATTGAATCTGCGCACCTTGCATTGGAAAGCAGAGTCTCAACCACTGGACCTCCAGGGAAGTCCCCAAATGGTGGCTGTTTTAAGCCATTGAGTTCTGAACTCTTTTACTACATATAAGGGAACCACAACATATGCTATGAAGCAAAAAGCCGTTAAACTAACATTTTAAAATTAGTAAATTAAAAGTTTAAATATTTCTGGAAACTAATTAACTAGAATGCCCTTAAGGTGATTGATTATAATGCTGCACCTTTAAACAAGTTTCGTTGAGCAAGATACTCTAAAAGCGATTTGTCATTCCTTGACTATATTATATGTTATTTAATAGCAAAACATATTAATAATTTATTACTTTTTTTTGGCTGCTGCTGTGCAGCTTGCAAGACATTAGTTCCCTAACCAGGAATTGAACCCACGCCCTTGGCAATGAAACCGTGGAGTCCTAACCACTGGACAGCCAGGGAATTCCCAGGAATTTATTACTTAAAATGTCTTTCTTCCCATTGCAGTCAAGACGAACAACAAAATAACACAAAAGAGGATATTTTTAGTCCACTCTCTTTGAAACAATTTTCAAAAGATATTTTTCTCTATTTGACAACAGACATAGCAGGGGCTTCAAAAAGCCCTATTTCACCTACAATTTTAAGAAGTAATCTGCTAGTATATAAACAATTGAAAATAAAAACAGCCAGTGACTGAGTGAATCCACTTTGGCAAGTATCAATCTCACAGAAATAAAGGCCCAGTACTCTAATATGTACATATGTATCAACTTTGCATATATTCATATCTAATAAATATTTCCATTGGCCCACATATATGAGACTTTATACTGCAGCACTGCATGTCATAGGAAAAAAATAGAAAAAAAAATTAAGTTTCAGCCACAAACGGCTGAATAAGTGAACTGTGGTGCATCTACACTATAAAATTCTATGCAGCTGTTTAAAAGCATCTCTCTTTGGACTTCCCTGGTGGTACAGTGGGTAGGAATCTGCCTGCCAATGCAGGGGACACGTGTTTGTTCCATGGTCCAGGATGATTCCACGTGCCACAGAGCAACTAAGCCCGTGCGCCACAACTACTGAAGTCCGAGGGCGTAGAGCCTGTGCTCCGCAATGAGAAGCCACCCTAATGAGAATTCCTCCCACCACAACAAAGAGTAGCCACTGCTCACTGCAACTAGAGAAAGCCCTCACATAGCAACTGAGACCCAGCCCAGCCATAAATAAATAAATAAAGTAAAAAAAAAAAAAAAACTGCCTCAAAAAAATATTTTTTTAAAAAGCTCCTCTCCTCATCTTAAATTCCAGGTAAACCCAACTGGTTACACAGTAGCCTGCTGGGCAAATCCAATTATTCCATTTTCCTTTGTTTTCTACCACTGGCTAGAAGGTGTTTGTCAGAACAGAGCCTGGTGCTGAATCTGCTCCTCTATGGGCAGGGATGGTCAGGTTTTCTAGAATAAGACTATCGGCTTCATCCTGCAGTTGGAGGGGATCATGGGCTATTTATCACGTTGATGAACTGTAAAGTGGCAACATTGAACTAAAACAAATGGCTGGATGGCATCATGGACTCAATAGACGTGAGTCTGGGTGAACTCCGGGAGTTGGTGATGGACAGGGAGGCCTGGTGTGCTGCGATTCATGGGGTCGCAAAGAGTCGGACACGACTGCGCGACTGAACTGAACTGATATATATATATACACACACATATATAAAATACACACATATATACATCTCTTAAAAGCCCAGGACCCACCCTTCTCAGGGCATATAGAGTAATTTGAGAAAAGGTGCTTTCTAACCAAGAAGTATAAGTGCTGTGCTCCAGTATTCTCAGTGTCACTAGCTACCACAGTGCAGTCTAAAAGAGACCTGAAACTTAGTTCTCTCCTCTCATTCCTCATTCCAAATATTAATTCCTTGTGCTTTCTTACAGCATTCCCTGAAGGTAAACTCTACAGATGAAACAATGTGAATTTGACTTTCTATTTCTGCTCTCAATTTTCGACATTTCTGACTTAGAGTAAACTAGAACTTGTCTAAGCTTGCTGATTAGAAGACTACGTTCTGCCTCTAAAAATAAAGTGCTGTTCTTTGTATGTCATGATGACATTACCAGATCTGAGTTGTTCTTCCAGGGCAGCTCTGAGTCATGCACCCACCCTTCCACCCATCAGTCCCTCCCTGACCTCCTTCCCTTCATCCACGCCCCCTCCCTCCAACATTCTCTGACAGATTTCTCCATTCATTCTGGGAGCAAAAGTACACATTTCAGAGATGATTGGTCAGGGTTAGCGGAGAAGGCAATGGCACTCCAGTACTCTTGCCTGGAAAATCCCAGGATGGAGGAGCCTGGTAGGCTGCAGTCCATGGGGTCACGAAGAGTCGGACACAACTGAGCAACTTCTCTTTCACTTTTCACTTTCCTGCACTGGAGAAGGAAATGGCAACCCGCTCCAGTGTTCTTGCCTAGAGAATCCTAGGGAGAGGGGAGCCTGGTAGGCTGCCGTCGATGGGGTCGCACTGAGTTGGACACAACTGAAGCAACTTAGCAGTAGCAGCAGCAGATCAGGGTTAGAGGATAGGAATGAAGACATGGCATAATTTTTCTCTGTGAGAAATTGGCAGTCTCGTTCACTGCTGACAAGAGAGTACATATCTGGAGGGCAACTTAGCACTAAATATCAAGAGTCTTAAAGTGTAAGCATGCACATACTTTGACCGAGTAATTTCCCTGTAAGAACCAACCCTAAGGAAAGACTCAAAGATTCACCAAAGGATTTATGTATAAGAATAATCAATAGCACACTTTTCATAATCCACATAAAGTAAGAAACCAGAACCAACTAATTAAACACTAATATCTTTTGAGAAAATAATTAAATAAAATTATGATAAATTTAGGTGATTAATTATAATAACCAATAAATCTTATATTTTCAAGAAATATTTAATGACATGGAAAAGTGCTTATAAATAATGTTAAATGGAAAAAAGGCAGCATACATACAGTAAAATACAATTCTGAGAAAGAAAAAGAAACTAAAAGAAACATCAAAATATAAACAAAGAATGGTTATTTCTGAACGGTGAATCAGTGATTACTTTTTTATACTTTTTAATAATTTTCAATTTGTCAAAAATTATTACATATTACTAATACAATTAGGAAAGGAAAGGTCTGTAAGTAACTTTTAAAGTTATACCTCTAAAAAAAAAATTGACATGAGGAAAAGAAAACAGAAAGAAGTGAAGAAAAAAATTATTCAGCCTGAGCTCCAACTTTTAATTTTGACCAGATTAATATTTTTAATTCACATTAATGTAAGTATTTGTTAACTATACTGATGCTAACCTAGGCAACTTGGCAAGAAGCATTTCATTTGATTTTCTGAATTTTGCTGAAAAATTCTCCTTTCAAAGTATGTAAACTCTAATACTTGATAGTCATTCATTGCTGCTAAAATCTATGAATACTGATTTGAACTGAACTCCCAGACTGGTATCCAATTATTCGCACATTCAACATACTTTTTCACTTTAGATCAGGCTTTGCCGTTAGTTGAAAATCTCTGAAAGGTGACATACAAAAGCTGTTTTTCAAAAACTAACCTGCTGTGTTTCATAACGATGCGGAACTGATGTAGCCCCATAGCACTCTGCCACACTTAGCTGCAGGGTCTGAGCAGAAAAAGGACAGACGAGACTGTTTCCTCTGAGCTCCCACAACACTCCACACAGACCTCTCCATAAATTAGCAGGGCACCTCACAATGATGTGTGTATGAACTGACCTCTCTGACTAAACTATAAGCTCCTTGAAGGAAGAGACTATGGATTTCCCGTGCTTTTATCTCCAGCCTCAGGCACAGAACCCACCATTCAGTGCATACTCAAAAAATATTTTTAAACTGAACTACACTGATGACTCTACGCCCCAAATTAAGAAAAAAAAATAACCATATTCAAGATAAACAAAACCAACTTCGAGCATTAGGAAGAGTTACCAAATAACTCAGGAATGTATATGATTTAGAACTTGACAAAAGCAGGAAATTAAACAAGCATTCAGAGAATGTTCGGGTATTACTACAGGCAGAGGTGGAAACTATTCTTCTACCAAAGACTTCTGATCCAAGCTCGAGATTGAAATGAGAGCCACAAATGAGTAAGAAGCAGTTCTATTTATTTCTCTCCCTTTTTCCTTAGAATGAGAAATAAATATTAAGAAAGGATATAAAATATTCCCTAAATACATGAGATAATTTTAAAATACACTTTAGTTCTCATTATGGTTCATTAAATGTAAATAGAAGGCAAAAAAAGAGACATATGTAATTGCTTCAAAGGTGGTCACAAGCTCTAATAAGGACACATTCCTGTAGTAGTAAAAATCAGAAAAGGCTATCCACTAAAAAGTATGCTCGTAAGATTGGTATAAAATACATAATATTAGCCATGTGCAGAGTCTCCCATATGCAAAAGGATTTGTAAATACATTACAAAAATGAATGAATAACTTTTTCCAACTGTCTCCAGGGAGAGGGCAATCTAGGTTGCAACTGAGATGGGGGATAGGCTGGAATTCAGCTAAGGCCATGAGGATGACTGCACAGCTGAGTATGGGGACAGCTCCAGAGCATGCCGTTCAATACAATGATGTCGCTCAGACTTTCTGATGTGTGAACAAGCTGCACAATTGTATGTGGCAGTCCTGGATTTAATTAACGTATCTGTGATGTTATGATGCAGAAACAGGAGCTCTAGAACAGGGCACATCAACAGAAGGCCTACTGACATTCTTGGCCAAGTCAGGGGGTTGTCCTGGGCACTGTAGGATGTTAAAAAAATTTCCCTAGTGTCTACCCACTTAATGCCAGTAATATCCTCCCTGTCCCTAGCTATAACAACTGAAAATGTCTCCAGACATTGCCAATGTCCCCTGGGGGGCAAAATTCTCTCCACTCCCCGATTTGAGACTCACTGGTCTAGAGGAACAAATAATTGGGTAGTGTTGGTCCAGCACTACTGAAGAGAGCGAATACACTGTATCTGCCATATGCGAGCAAGGAGTGTAGTCTACAACAGATCAGGAATAACACTAGGCAATCTCAGAAGGAAATTTCCTCACAGATGAACCCAATACCTTTTGCTTTAATTGCACTTGCCAGGTGTTGTCCCAATTATCAATTCAATACCTTGAGCACAGTTACTTAATTCTATACATCTAAAAGAAGTTTTAAAAAATGCAATGACATATAACAACCCACAGGTTATTGCTGACACTGGGCCATATAAGAGGAAACAGATGGAGAAACATTTGGAGTGACTGGTAATTTAGCAATGTGTTAAGATTAAATTTCTAAAAGTACAATAAAAAAACTAAATAGTTCTTTAAATAAAAGAATGAAACTAAAATTCTTTCACCATATTTTCTACGTTAAGGAATAGAGATTAAAATATTGGTTTGCCAAAAACTTCACTTGTGGTTTTCCATAAGATTGTACAGAAAACCCCAAACCAACTTTTCGGCCAACACAATATATAGATTCATATTTATACGATGTTGCTTTAAGAAAGCCTTTCTATATAAGAGAGAAACCATAAAGGAAAAGATAGATTTGCCTACATCAAAATAAAAAGCTTCTGCAATTCAAAACAAGTTAAACAAAAAATGCGAACAAAACTAAAATGTAACCCCAAAGAAAATATTTACAACATAAATGTTAGTGGTTCAAGATCTATAAGTATATAAAGCTTTACATATTAAATACTAAAATAAACACCACAATGGAAAAATGAAGAAAGGATAGGAAGAAGCAATTCATATGCGCATGAACACACAAAAATTTAGCCAATAAAAATATGAAAACTATTTAACACTATCAATTGAATAAATGGAAATAAAAACACAATAGCATTTCTTTATATATCTGTTTGATAAAAATAACACACAGCATAATAGTGCTGATGAAGGTACAAATATTCTCAAACATTAAGATATAAACTGCACAATTTTTTGGGAAGACAATTTAGCAATAAATACATTTAAAAATATACACATGCTTTTTAAGAAATTCTACTTTTAGAAAATTTTCCTAGGAAATTGTCATGGGTCTGCACAAAGATTTAGCTATAAGAATATTCCTCTTAATATAATTCAAAATAGTGAAAAATTAGAACAACTGTAAGCTGGTCAGTTGAAAAAATTATGATACATTCAAATGATATATTATCATGCAATCATTAAAAATTATAGAGGATGTGGAAAATGTGCGTGTTAATGACAGGAAAAAGATGCTTACTGACATGGGAAAATTTTCAGGATGTAGGTCTCTTACAGTGGGTAAGAGACTGGGTCTGGAGTCAGAATGTCTGGGTTGAAATTTTGGATCCCTCATTAATTAGCTGTGTAACATTAGGCAAGTCGTAACCCTCTCCGAAGCTATTTCCTAATGTGTAGAAAAAGGTAACTTCTATGAAATAACACCAACAATCAAGGCAACAACCACCAGTGGTTACTTAAAACCAACAGAGGGAAGGTTGATGGGAGGTTTATTATGGATTTATCCTATGGGAAACATCACTGATCAATCTTCACATCACTAAAGGAGAACACCAGACATCATACACCTCAAAATGTGAGACAACAGGCAACAGAAGGCACAACAAAGCCTGTGATATATTCTTGCCCCTTAAAATCTGACCCAAATTTACCCAACTGCCTGTATCTATCAACTTACTGGAAATAAAAGCTAAGGCAATGTTTACGGCTGGATACTTGTTGGAATAGACAGCAGGAAGGTTAGAACTTTCAGCATTGATGGAATATGCTTTGAAATGCTAGAAGGCAGTTTTGGAAACTGGGCTAATTATAGAAATATGTAAGGAGGAGCAAAACCTGTCTCCCACTCAACCTAGACCTTCATCCCCACTTTCACTCTCACCACAGGAAGTGATTTGGACTGGCCCATGGAGACAGAGAAGCGTGCATTTTCAGTGTTTATCTTCCCAATGGTAGAGGTTCACCAGAAGTTTCAGAGAAAAGATATGTTCTGCTGATGCCATCTATGTATCAGACACATTCTTCCTGAGATCAACAGTCACAATGTTACACACAAATGGAAGGAAGTTGCATTCGATCCTGCAATACATTAAACTTAATACACCTACTGTGAGAGAATCATTGCTCATAATGGTTCACTTGCCTGGTATGTTTCAGATCCATATTTAAGACAAAGGCAAATATAGAAAGTTTGCTGTTCTTCTGAGGAGAGACAAAAATTATCTTTTAAATTTCATTCTCATGAGGTTTCCCTTTCAGTTATGAAAGAATTTAAGTGTTTGGAGATCTAAGTTCTATCTTCTTTAGCCAGAGGGTCACCCAGAAATTAGGAAAATAAATAGCTATATCCATAGACATGATGCATGACTATGTGAAATCTTTTGAATCCTTGGAAGTACTAGTGAAGGAAGAACTCAATGAGATTTCGTGATACCAGAGGCAAAAAAGCTAGTTTTCCAAAATCTTCCCCTAGTGAGTGAAGAGTAAAATTTAACCCTTACAATAGGCATATGAAGTTAAGTGTTATTAATATCTTCTTTTTATATATGAGGGCACTGACGCATCACGAGGTCAAAAACCACTCCTATGATCAAGAGCCACTAGCAAGCAGCTTAGGATCTGATTCCAGGCAGTGCGACTCTGGAGCCCACAGTCTTAATACTCCCAGCTTGTGGTTGTGGTTTTGAGCAACTTCCTTTGAGTTCACTTCTTCTTTTTTTTTTTTTTTTTTAAGTATTTGTTTATTTGGCTGTGCTGGGTCTTTGTTGCAGCATGCAGGATCTTTAGTTGTGACATGTGAACTCTTAATTGGAGCATGGAAGATCTAGTTCCCTGACCAGGAATGGAATCCAGGCCCTCTGCATTGGGAGCGTGCAGTCTTAGCCATTGGAGCACCAGGGAAGGGCCAGCAGATTCAATTCTTAGCACTACTATCTACCAGCTGAATGAGTCTTGAACAAATTGCTGAAGTTCTTTGTGCCACAGTTTCCTCATCTATGAAATGGACCTAACAACAGCCTCTTTATAGAATGTCTTGGGAAAATTAGATGAGATCATAAATGTAGATGACCAGGTACACAAGAGCCATTTAACCAGAGTTAGCACCCCTCCTTCTCTGTCTGACATTCCCCTTCTTTTCATTCTCACTGCTGCTCAGCAAGTGGGAAACCTCTCATCCCAGCTCTGAGGAAAATTAGGCCCTGACATTAGCTCAGGGGAGGAGACTAAGCAGTTGCAGGAGCATGGGCACTACTGGGCCAATCTCTTGGTGTGCACTGAACATTTGCTAAATCATTGAACATAAAATAGTTCATCCCAGCTCCCAAACTGTCCTCCCCTTGCTAGCGTAACAAGCCTCCAAGGTGCACAGACTTTAGTTCCACAGCTACACTACTCCCTGAACCCATTCAGAGGCTGGAACAAGAAAACTCACCTAATGCCCTGACGATTCGCATCAGGATTTCCCCCACTTTCATTCTGGTCTCCGGTGTGTGCCTGTCTTTACTGCTGTCATACTGAGCCAGCAGGCCAGGCAAGATTTTCTCAGGGTACACGTCTGAGAGGAGGGCAACCCCTAGGGTTAAAAATAGAAGGAAAGGATTCATTACTGTTTAGCACTGAAAGGAAAATAAGCCCAGACAGCTTGTGATGGGATGAACACAGAGGCATTTAAATCCACCTCTGTAATTCCACCAGCAAGAGCTGCCCTTCATTTTGAATGACATCATTGGTAGTAGAAAGAACATAGGTCTTAGAGTTCACACTCCTGGATTCTTCTGGTCTCAGCCCAATATGATCTCTAAGGTCACATTCAGCACTGACATTCTATGACCTATGGATTCTAGACTCTGGAAGCTGAGGCTAGATGATTATATAACATAGCAGGGATCCACACAGCAGTGGGAACAGACTCAATCAAATGCCCTGGAGGGAGTCTTTCGGGTCTGAGTCAGTAAGGTTCTAAGTCTAGTATCGCTCCTGCCAATCCATCAGCCTGGAGCACAGTAGTGCTTCCTATCTTTGCTGCAGTTCTTTACCCTAGAATGAGTTTTCTCTGTAAAACTGACAATGATGAGAACAATTTCCATAAGGAAATAAGGAATGCAAATTCTGGGCATGATGAGGAATAGACACTTATGCTTCCAGCTGAGTTTCCTGATCAGAAGGAGAGAAGATCCTGCTCCTGATTCCTCCTTCCTATTGCTTGCCGACACCCTCTCTCTTCATACAGCACACCTAGAGGTGGAATCTGCAGTAGTGGTAACATTATCTGAGCTCAGACCCATAGCAAGCAAACTTCACAGAGGTTGAGAGAAGAAGGGAGATAAGACTAAGACAGGACCAGAAATAAAAACCCTAGTCTCAAAGCTATATAAACACAAACTCCATTACTTTGGGGTGAGGGAAGGTTTGGGGAGAGGTTATGTACTCTAAAGAACAGTGAGGAAAAAGAAACACCTGTAGGTGTTCTATCACTGATGTCATCACAAGGCCTAGTACATATTACAAATCTGAGGCAACCATAACTCCTACTCCATCAGAAGTTCCCAACTCAGCAACTCCATGGATCTGTCTCCTTTTAAGAATATAGTTATACCTTTATAATGAAAATCGGTGGGGAAAGGGGATTTGCTCTAAAAAACTTTGATCTGTATCTAGCTTCTCTGAAAAATATATATTACCAGAGTCCCTTCTACTGTCATTTATGCCTAATTTTCACTAATCTTTAGCAGAAAAGTTATTTACTTCTGTGAGCATAACCTGCTGTATACTTCAAAACCAAATGAACTGGGACTTCCTTGGTAGTCCAGTGGCTAAGAATCTCCCTTCCGATGCAAGAGGTGCAGGTATGATCCCTGGTCAGGGAACTAAGGTCCCACACACCACAGAGCAACTAAGCCCACACACTGCAACTAGAGAAGCTAGTGCACTGCCACAAAGACCCAGTGCAGACAAAATTAAAAAACAACACAAAATCCAAGTGAGCTCTTGATTTTCTCTCTGTAGCAAACAGACTTTGGTTGCACATAGCATCTATTCTCTCTTCTGGTAGCGATACCTGTTGTTCCTTTAGGAAATACTCCTTCCCTATTCTCGGTCTATGTTGTTTGAGTGGGGTTAGTGACCCACTTTCTCTCTCTTCATATGTGAACAAACTCATATCAAGGGTGCCTTAAGATATTCCATCCCATCACCACCACAATGTCTGGTTCAGGAATGAGGAAAGAGACTCAATCCTAGAACCAATTTTGAAACTACTAGGGAAGATGAGCTCCTGGAGTTTGTGTGTTTGTGTGGATGGTTATTTTGGCTCTTTGTTTTCTTGTTTTTGCCTGTTGAAGTGATTAACCTGGAGCTCCCAGTGGCCATCATCGGGAGAAAGTCTGCCCCACAATGGTGTCAATAGAGGAGGGTCGAACCAACAGACGAAGGAGGAAAAGAGAACTGCATCTGCTTTGAGCCCCTGGATCCAATTATACTTCTACTCATTAGAGCCTTAGGGTACATAAGCCAATAAATATCCTTCCAGGTTTACACCAATTTGATTTTTTTTTCACCCAAAGGAATCCTAATATATCCTTCTTCAGATTAAAGAAACAAATCCAGGTTAAAAAATAAAGTTTCCCATAATGCTAGACTTGTAGTTCTACCAGGGAGCTTTAATTCTTCTAATCTTTCATGAAAAGGTTGCCGACAGCACAGCAGTTTCCTTGCTTCCCACAGTTCCAGGTTAGCGATTGTTTATCTTCCTGCTGGCCTGCTCCACTAAGGGCTGCCAAATGGCCCTCTGTTTGAATTTACCTTCTAGGAAACAGTTGCTACCTATGAATTTATAAATCCCCAGAGAACACTCGTTCCTTCCTTACTCTTACATGAAGCAGTGAAGAGAATCACATATGATGGTTAAGACTACAGAACAATTTTTTTTAAAAAACATAGAAGATTTTTAAATTTTTGACAACTGAGGAAACCTGGCCTTAACCTTCCTATGACCCTTGGTCCCTCCTTTGTAATCTGAAAAATGGGGTAATTTCTGGGTCAGTCCAGGCTTTAAGGAAATATGACACATCAATCCCTTTGGCAATAAGGACCAAATGACTGTGTGAGAGATACCTGCTCCTGCTGTGATCACAGGAAAATAACTAGGCATTTTGAGATGTGATGGAACAGATAAGATACATAGAAGGCAAAGGTGAATCAGATCTGGCACGAGTTCATAAAAATGTTCTGATCTGTGTTTGGAGGGAAAGCATAGGATAATGCAAATTAATCAACTGAAAAAATATTACTGAAAGTAATTATGCAACAAAAGAGACATAGTCTAGTTTGTAAAACAACTGTTTTTTTCCCCCAAAGACTTTCATTACAAAGCCAGAAATGTATTCTGATCCGGTATATCACAATTATCCAAGTCTATGCCCCAACCAGTAATGCTGAAGAAGCTGAAATTGAACGGTTTTATGAAGACCTACA
>SJXQ01011522.1:176304-191011 GCA_006408695.1 Aepyceros melampus | reverse complement strand
GCAGAGCACCGAAGAATTGATGTTTTTGAACTGTGGTGTTGGAGAAGACTCTTGAGAGTCCCTTGGACTGCAAGGAGATCCAACCAGTCCATTCTGAAGGAGATCAACCCTGGGATTTCTTTGGAAGGAATGATGCTGAAGCTGAAGCTCCAGTACTTTGGCCACCTCATGCAAAGAGTTGACTCATTGGAAAAGACCCTGATGCTGGGAGGGATTGGGGGCAGGAGGAGAAGGGGACGACCGAGGATGAGATGGCTGGTTGGCGTCACTGACTCCATGGGTGTGGGTCTGGGTGAACTCCGGGAGTTGGTGATGGACAGGGAGGCCTGGCGTGCTGCGATTCATGGGGTCGCAGAGTCGGACACGACTGAGCGACCGAACTGAACTGAACTGGACTACAGTCGCTTTACAATGATGTGTTAGTTTGTGCTGTACAGAAAAGTGAACCAGCTATCCATATATCCCCTCTTTTTGAATTTCCTTCCCATTTAAGTCACCACAGAACTGAGTAGAGTTACCTGAGCTACACAGTATGCTCTCATTAGTTACCTGTTTTATACCTGCATCAGCCGTCTATACTGTCTGTCCCAATCTCCCCACTCATCCCCCCCGCCCTACCCTATTCCCTTTGCTGTCCATACGTTTCTTCCCTACCTCTGTATTTCTGTGTTGCAAATAAGATCACCTTATCAGTGCCATTTTTCCTAATAGTGTTTGCCAACTTTGGGATTCCAGGTCACGTTTTGGTAACTCTCACCATATTTAAAATTTTTCATTATTATTTTATTTGTTATGATGATCTGTGACCAGTGATCTTGGATGTTACTGCTATGACGTGCTGAAGGCTCAGATGAGGGTGAGCATTTTTTTTAGCAATAATGATTTTTAAATTACAATAAGTGTGCTACTCTATAGCACACTTGATACACTATAGCATAGTGTGGCTTTTATATGCACTAGCCCACATACAAAACATTTGTGTGGCTTGCTTTATTGCAATATTCATCCTATTTCTGGTCTGGAACTGAACCCACGATATCCTCGAGGTACACCTGTATGTATGGATATACGTATTTTTTAGAAAGAAGATAAAGCAGAGCAGGTGGGAAGGAGAGGGGCCGCTGGGGGTGGGAAGGGATGGGCAGGTTGCAGTAGTCAACAGGTGGGAAGTAGAGTCCCCAGGTGCCAAAACAGAGTGAGCGGCTTCTAACAGCAGCGGTTCACGCCCTCCCAGGTCTGGAGGCAAGAAGCCCAAAGTCCACGTGTCGGCAGGGCTGTTGCTCCCTCTGAAGGTTCTAGGGAAGTGTCCTTCCTGGCCTCTCACAGCTCCTGGTGGCTCCAGGCCCTCCTTGACTTGGGGCCACATCCCTCCTGCCTCTGCCTCCGTCCTCTTGGCTTTCTTCCCCTGTGTGTCTCTCTGCGCCTCAAGTCTCTCTTTCCTCTTCTTACACAGACCCCAGTCACAGGCTTTAAGACCCGCCGCAAATCTGGGATGATTTGATCTTCAGATTCTCAGCTAGTCACATTTGCAGCGTCCCAGTTTCCAAACCTGGGCTTCTCAGGTGACTCAGCGGTAAAGAATCCGCCTGCCAAGCAGGAGATGCAGGTTCAGTCTCAGGGTCAGGAAGATCCCCTGGAGAAGGGAATGGGTACCCACTCCAGTATTCTTGTCTGGAGAATCCATGAACAGCGCAGCCAGGCGGGCCACAGTCTAGGGGGTTGCAAAGAGTCGGACACGACTGAGCAATGAACACTTTCACTTTCCCTTTTTTCAAGACCATAGCAGTAGCTAATATATTACGGTTCTCGCTACGGACCAAGCTCTGAGTACTTTGCCTGCATCAGCTCATCTAATCCTCACAATAGCCACAAGGTACATGCATACGTGCTTAGTTGCTGGCCCGAAGTCACACAGCTGGTAAGAGGAGGTACTGGGCGCGCTCGGGGCCTCTGTTTCCAGCGCCCACATCCTTCACCCACACGGCTTCTCTGCATGTGTGCTTGGCATCCACTGCACTCGAAGGGTACTCATGAGTCAAGTCAGGGGGCAGAGATGGGAGGATCAGGAGTTACTGGAGCTTCAGCATCCATCCTTCCAATGAATATTCAGGGTTGATTTCCTTCAGGATGGACTGGTTTGATCTCCTTGCTCCAATACTTTGGCCACCTGCTGTGAAGAGCCGATCACTGGAAAAGATGATGCTGGGAAAGTTTGGAGACAAAAGAAGTGGGTGGCAGAGGATGAGATGGTTAGATGGCATCACTGACTCAATGGACATGAATCTGAGCAAACTCCAGGGGATAGTGAAGGATGGGGAAGCCCGGCGTGCTGCAGTCCATGGGGTCGCAAAGAGTTGCACATGACTGAGCGGCTGAACAACAATCAGGAATTATAAACAAAGGGGTCTAGGAGGAGGGAGCGATTCTCGTAGTTTTCCTCATTCTTCCCATTTAAGTATGAAGCTGGGAGCAGACAGGGGGCATGTTGGGCTAAAAGATGAGAAGGAGGGGTTGTTCTGTTCCGATGACTTAAAATGTTTCAGTAGATCCTCTTGGGGGCCCTTTTCTTCACTTCCTGTTATCTTTGGACAATCATCTTCTTGATTCTTGTCTTTCTGTATTGCCCATCTCCCTTTGGGTTTTTGTCTATTTTTATGGAGAAGAGAATCATGTAACATTTACTCAGGACTCCATGGTTCCACAAACCAGAAGGGCTTCCTACAAGCCTGGGAGGCAGGATGGAAAGGGGTTCACATTCCCTCCAGCTCTGCTGCGATCCTGCAGGTCCCAGGGTGTTTGTCCCCAAGGTCGGGGTTCGGGGTGGGCAGCCGTCCTGGGCTGTCGTGGCCCTGTGTCTGGGGAGAGCAGACAGGTGATGTCCAGGAGGTCTCGCCCCCAGCAGACAGCGGGTGTGGCCTTGGTGTTCCTGAAGGTTTCCTGACAGAGGAGTGACTTTGAAGAACCATCTCATGCTGACGGACACAAACTGCCCTGGTGAGTGATCTGTTTCAGAGATTCAGCGGATGGAAAACTCGTAGCAGACAAACGCGACCCATGTCGCCTCGTGAATGTCACAGGAGTGCCGAGGGGGTGTGCCTGCCTCTGAAACACAGGATACTTGCTGGGCCTGTTTCCAAACCTAGGGTCCAGGAAAGGGTGATGATAAAATAGATGTGAAACTATTAATAAACCTCCATTCCTCACATCAGAAAAGAAGGACAAGGGATCCGATTTCTGGAGACTCCTGGGGTCATTCATTTATGGATGTGGGCGGTGCCTCCTGACTCTTTTCTTAAAAACAGTACTAACCAACTTGCCAAACCAAGGAGCATCAACCACAAACCCCAGTTTATTTTTCTGAGAAGACAATCATACAGTCATTGGAGAACAGATGGGAAATTCAGAGATGTAGAAAGAAGAAAATTAAAACCAGGCGCTCTTCTGTCACTGTTAACGTTTTGGTGTATTTCCTTCCCAAGGTTTGTCCTACGTGTATGTGTTTTCATTGTTTTACAGAATTGGATACATGTTTGATTCCCACATTTTCAACTTTTTATGTGATTTCATTCAACTTTGAAGCACTGGTGTTAATTAAAATCATCTTTATGAAAATGATTGTAATTGATCCTTTTTCACCATATTATCTCCTGCTGCTGCTGCTGCTGCTGCTGAGTCGCTTCAGTCGTGTCCGACCCTGTGCGACCCCATAGACGGCAGCCCACCAGGCTCCCCCGTCCCCTACGCTATCATAATTGATAGTACCAGTTTAGTACTGTTGGGCTGTTTCTAATTTTTTTTGTAACTGATTATCCTGCAATGAACTCCCAGACAAATAAATACGAGTGCATATCTCAGATTCCTTGCTTTGGATGGTGGTTCTCCAACTTTCCTTCCTATTCCTAAAGTGACTCTAATAGCAACCTCGAGGTCTTCATCTTTTTTTTCTTAAAATGTTATGAGAAGTTTATCTTCTTCTCTACAGTGGACTCTATCGAGATGCCTGAGAAACACACCTCAGTGAAGAGATGCAAAAATGGAATTGCAAGATTAACGAGTGGGAACTTTTCAGAAGTTCTTGCTTTATATTGCCATCAAAATAAGTTCCATGTGTATAGACAATGAAATCGTAGAAGAGTTAGGAAATGTCGATTAACACTGACCATTCTTCGGGTAAAGGAATTCCTAGATATAGAAGCAAAGGAACAGCATCCTGAGAAAATGAAAGGATTAACTACATATCCCAAAATGACATCGAGATTAAAATCTAAACAGTACACTAGGAATCTCTATTTGCTGTACAGTTATATCCTATTTGTATCTATCTGTGTACATGTGTATGTGAGAAAATATGATATAAATCTAGATAGATAGATACACTATATATGTGTGTGTGAGACAGAGTGTCCATCTCTTTACTAAGGAGCGCTTTCAACAGAAATGAAGCCAAAACACCTTATGGGAAAATGAGCACGGAACATACACAGATATCCACAAGAAGGGATAGAAATGATGAACACACGTAAGAAAAGCACTTAGCCTCACTAGCAATCAACAAAATGTTATGAATACAAAATGGCACTCTCACCCAATGTATTGGCAAAGATTTTTACAAATGCTAATGGGGTCGTTTATAGATGTGTGGATGGGCCCAGAGTCTGCCATAAAAAGTGAAGTCACAGCGAGCTCAACCCTGTTCTGAGACAGCCTCGAGGGGTGGGCTGGGGAGGGAGAGGGAAGGGGTGTTCATTGTGGGGACGTGTGTCTACCAGTGGCGGATTCATGATGATGTGTGGCAGAGACTGCCACAGTACTGCTGGGCCACTGTCCGCCAACAGTTGTGTCTTGTTCTATATGTCTCAATATTGCACAACTATAATCTTTGATAATTATTTTTTCAACGTAAAAAAAAAAGTGAAGTAAGAGAGAAAGAGAAAAACAACTATCAGTTCAGTTCAGTGGAGTAGTCTTTGCGACCCCATGGACCAC
This sequence comes from Aepyceros melampus, assembly GCA_006408695.1. NCBI lineage: Eukaryota > Metazoa > Chordata > Mammalia > Artiodactyla > Bovidae > Aepyceros > Aepyceros melampus. The sequence continues at coordinate 186,025 of SJXQ01011522.1, read as the reverse complement.
AGCACGCCAGGCCTCCCTGTCCATCACCAGCTCCTGGAGCTTGCTCACGCTCACATTCTTCAAGTCAGTGATGCCATCCAGCCATCTCATCCTCTGTCGTCCCCTTCTCCTCCTGCCTTCAATCTTTCCCAGCATCAGGGTCCTTTCAAATGAGTCATTTCTTCACATCAGGTGGCCAATGTATTGGAGCTTCAGCATCAGTCCTTCCAATGAATATTCAGGACTGATTTCCTTTAGGATGGACTGGTTGGATCTCCATATTAACCTTATGTGTGGAATCTAGAAAAACGGTACGGAGGAGCCTATTAGCAAAGCAGGAATAGAGACGAAGACGAAGAACAGACGTGTGGACACAGTGGGGGTGGGGAGGGTGGGACCAACTGGGAGCTTAGGATTGGTGTACATACACTACCATGTGTAAAACAGGGGCTAGTGGGAAGCTGCCGTAGAAATCAGGGAGCTCAGCTCTGTGATGACTGAGAGGGGTTGGGGGGAGGCCCAAGGGAGCGGTTATATGTATATATATGCGTAGCTGATTCACTTCGGTGTACAGCAGAAACTAACATGATATTGGAAAGCAATTACACTCCAATTTTTTAAAAAATGCTGATGAGCAGGCCTGGCCAAGGCTGAATTCTCCACCTAGCACTCTCCTGCCCTCCTGTCGTGAATGTAATGAGTTTATCTTTGTCCTCTGCCCGAGCCTGGTGACCTCCCGGCTGTGTGTGCCTCAGCTCCCATTCTGCCATGTGTGTGTGTGTGTGTGTGTGTGTGTGTGTGTGTGTCTTTCTCCCTCAGACCCAGATAGAAACAAGTTCTCCTTAGTCTAAATCCCCATCACCTGCATCTACGGCTCTCTTAAGTAATATGAGCTATTTTATTGGCTCATATTGATGCTAGAGATCACTATGGTTTGTTATAGTTTAGAAATAAATTGCATTATGTTGCTGGATCTATTCAGCGAATACCTCTCGTGAATATGGTATGTCCCAGGCCCTGCTCTGGGCGCTGGGGCTGCTGCAGTGAACAGGACAGATCTGGTTCCCTAAGTTGTGTGTGTGTCTTTCTCCCTCAGACCCAGATAGAAACAAGTTCTCCTTAGTCTAAATCCCCATCACCTGCATCTACGGCTCTCTTAAGTAATATGAGCTATTTTATTGGCTCATATTGATGCTAGAGATCACTATGGTTTGTTATAGTTTAGAAATAAATTGCATTATGTTGCTGGATCTATTCAGCGAATACCTCTCGTGAATATGGTATGTCCCAGGCCCTGCTCTGGGCGCTGGGGCTGCTGCAGTGAACAGGACAGATCTGGTTCCCTAAGTCATGGCCTCTTGGTGGGGGCCACGGATGCAGGTGGGGGGGATATGGATGATACATTAAAGAGTAAGTGTGTGGTTTCAGTACATGTGAGGCCAGGAGACGACAGAGACAAACACGAGATGAATGGGCCATGAACGGGGGAGCTTGGAGGCGTTTAGCTCAAGGGGTGAGAGAAGGTGGCATCAGAGACCAGACCTGCCTGGAAGGAGGCGGCAAGCTGTGGGAGAACCTGGGAGGCTCCTCCAGCAAAGGGAGCAGCTATGCCAAGGCCCCGAGGCAGGTCTGGGTCTAGGAGAGAGGTCAGGGTGGCAGGAGGTGTGGGCAGGTGTGTGGGCAGGCAGGTGGCCAGGGCAGAAGGCTCAGGGAGGGGTCAGGGGTCAGCGGGAAGNGCTGTGGGAGAACCTGGGAGGCTCCTCCAGCAAAGGGAGCAGCTATGCCAAGGCCCCGAGGCAGGTCTGGGTCTAGGAGAGAGGTCAGGGTGGCAGGAGGTGTGGGCAGGTGTGTGGGCAGGCAGGTGGCCAGGGCAGAAGGCTCAGGGAGGGGTCAGGGGTCAGCGGGAAGCTTGCCGGTATACTCAGCGGGGGGAGGGGAAGCCTCCAGGTTCAAGACTCTATGGAATGTCATGGCCTGACTTTTTTTTAAAAAATGGAGATAAATGTCGCATAAGACAAGATTCACCGTCCTATTTAAAGTACATCATCCAGGGGCTTTCAGAATAGTCTTGATGGGTAGCTTCCCCACTGTCTATCTCCAGAACAATTCATCACCTGGAGAAGAAACTCCTAACGCATCAGCCGTGTCTCCCCACCTTGCCCTCCCTCCAGCCCCGCAAACACCCGTCTACACTCTGTCCATTACCTGCTCGGCGATGGCCCCGCCTCCGGCGCCCCTCCAGGACCACATCCACCTCCTCCTTCTTTAGCGCCTACGGCCTGTGAGCAGCATCTGGAGGGAGGGGTGCCTCCTACCCCAGCCTGGAGATGGGTATTGAGGGTATTGGTAGTGATTTTCCTCTGGGGATGGTGGGGGGTTGGGGGGGAAGGTGCGTATAGAATTAGCAAGTCAGGACGACAGGCCCCACAGAGAAACCTTCCAGAAGCTACCGCCCTGCGGCTGCAGGCTGCGCCTCCGCGGTCCTCGCTGCCCGCCTCTGCGGGGGCGAAAATGGGCACCCCGAACCATTTCTGAAAGGAAATGCCAGCTATTTTAAACCAGAGAGCAAGAAAAGCCTCCTTCAACAGACAGGATGGATGGACTGGACTGGATCCCGGGCTTCCAGGGCTCTGCAGGGGCCTCGGGTCGCCGTCCCAGCTGCCCTGTGGCTCTGTGTTTTATATCACCAAGGGCGTCATCATTTATAGTAAAAAAGGAAACATCACAAGTTCTGGGAGAGACAGGGATGGCGTTCAGTCGGCAGAGTCCGGTTTGCCAATGGCCACTCTCAGCATGCCCATCTTTTTTTGATTTTTGAAAATTTTCTTTTTTTTCACATTTTAAAACAACTCTTAAAAATTTTTTTTAATTAGAAGATAATTGTTTTACAACGGCTTGTCTGTTTCTGTTGTACAAGGAAGGGCATGATTTGTGTGCGTTCACACACCCCCTCCCTCTAGAGCCCTTCCCATCCCGCCCCTCAGGTCATCACAGAGCAGAGCTGAGCTCCCTGTGCTGTTCAGCAGCTATTTGCTTTACACGCGGTAGTGTAAAGTGAAGTGAAGTCTCTCAGTCGTGTCCGACTCTTTGCGACCCATGGACTGTAGCCTACCAAGCTCCGCCGTCCATGGGATTCTCCAGGCAAGAATACTGGAGTGGGTTGCCATTTCCTTCTCCAGGGGATCTTCCCGACCCAGGGATCGAACCCAGGTCTCCCACATTGCAGGCGGTCGCTTTAACCTCTCCCCACCCTCTCCTTCCCCCACCGTGTCCACAAGTCCTTTCTCTATGCCTGTGTCTCCATTCCTGCCCTGCAAATAGGTTCTTCAGCATCATTTTTCTCGATTCCATATATATGCGTTCTAATACAATATTTGTTTTTCTCTTCCTGACTTACGCAACTCTGTATAACAGGATCTAGGTTCATCCATCTCAGTTACAAGAACTTTTTTACATATTCCCAATGGAATACAAACTGATGCGAGGTTCAAAATTTAGGAAGGAAAGCAGCACAGGTCAGACTGTCAGCGCTGACACTGAAGCACGGAGCTGTCCTGGCACATGTGCTCACACGCTCGTTGGCGCCTGATGCTTTTCTCAGCTGCTCTGGAATTGGGAGCTGGCTCACTGCATCTGCACTTCCTCCCGACTCTCAGCTCTGTCAACAAGTCACTCAGTCGTGTCTGATTCTCTGCGACCCCATGGACTGTAGCCTGCCAGGCTCCTCTGTCCGTGGGATTCTCCAGGCAAGAGTACTACAGCAGGTTGCCATGCCCTCCTCCAGGGGATCTTCCCGACCCAAGGACTGAACCTACATCTCCCGTGTCGAAGGCCGTCTCCCACATCACAGGTGGATTCTTTACCAACTGAGCCACCAGGGTCTTGCCTTAGTTATGACTTGCTGTCTAGAAGGAGTGTAGAGAAGAACACGACAGGAGCAACAGTCTTGTGTTGGTGTGGTGATGGGCAGGGTGTTGGCTAAACCGTGCCCAGGTCTTCCTCACCTCCTTTGAGCTGAGGGCTTGATGGAAGCTGACAAACAGAAGATACAGCAAGACAAGGAGGGTGCTCCTGGGTCTTGGACCTCAGATCTGTATCTTTATATCCACTTGGATATCTATGTCTATTTCTATATCTATTTTTACATCTATAATTATATCCATACGTTTTCCCAGAAACCCAGCTTTGTGAAGACCCGTGGATGCTTCTGAGTCCCAAATGAATGCTCACCTCATCCTAACTGGACTTAGCAACTCACAGCTGCCCTGGTCATCACGTGTTTGGGTGGTGTGGTGAGGAGGTCCGCCCATTCTCGGCCCCAGGCTGGTGAGCATTCTCCAGATCGCCTTCTCCCCCCTTTCCTATATCTTTTCTGCCTTTCCCCTCCCCGCAGGATGTTTTCAGAAACCGATTGATTCTTCAGATTGCCCTGGTGGAGAATCTGGATCTGAGCCCCAGGCTCTCCGCCTACAGCCACAGCCCTGAAGCCCCCACCAGGGTTCCTGGAAAGCCCGTGGGTTCACAAAGAAAGGAATGAATGACGCTATGAAGGCAGAGGTGCTTGGAGGTGGTCTCCTGGCGGAGGTGCGGTCCTCCCGGATGGAAGCCTCTGCCTGGGAAAGGGGATCGCAGTCTCCGGGACCCAGCGCGGGTGGCTCACCTTCCCTCTGTCCTCCGGCGGCAGGAGTCTGCTCGGTCACCCGTTGGAAAGTCTGCAGGGCTCTGAGACAGAGACCATGCTTCTCAGGGCAACCCCTTCACTCCATCACTCCCAGAAGCAGAGGTGACCTTCATTCCACTGTGTCCAACTGCACTGCATGCGCCGGTCTGTTCTGAACTGAAGGATGTCCATCCACCTGTACCAGCAGGACAGGAAGGAAGGGGGCAGAAAGATGCTCTGGCTTTGGGGTCAGTTCCTCGGTTCCAGTCCTGCCTCTGCCTCTTGCGGATAGTGTGACCTCAGCTAAGCCACTTGGCCCCCTGAAGTTCCAGTTTCCGGTTTGCAGGACGCGGCCGACGCTCTGGGAGCGGCCCTCAGGACCGAGGAAGGTTGGTTTCTGCTCCTCCGTGCAGTGCCTGAGTCCTGTGAGGTCTGAGACACTCGATGACAGGTGGTGTTTATGCAACGTGTTTGCGCTTCCTCGTGTGGGTGGCTGTTTACCTCCCTTTGGCACATCTTCCAGTGTTCAGGGCCCCGCTTGCCTGCCTCCACGAGCCCTCCCTCAGCCCCCTCCCAGGCAGACCACAATGGTTTCTCCTCTGTTGTCAGTCCATTTCACTGCACCCCACGAGCCCCTGTGAGCTTTGACTCTGTGAGTTTCCTGCCCGCGAGTGAGTATTGCTTCACCAAGAGCAGCAGGTGGTGGTTTAAGATGACGGTGCAGACGCAGACTAGAGACACATTTCCGGGTGCAAATAGTAAGTTACTGGCGGCAATAACTCCTAGGGACAGGAGCCCTCCCCAGACTCCCCTTCCTTTGAGCCTTCTGGCCGGCGCTGGCCAAAGATTTAGCAAATAAAATAATAGGACTCCAAGTTAACTTGAACTGCAGATCAACAACGGATACTTTCTTAGTATAAGCATGTCTCAGATACTGTGTGGGATCCACTTGGGCTAAAAAATTGTCCACTTACTATTATTTTTTAAAATTTTTTTGGGATGTGGCTGCTTTACCAAGATTGTGTTAGTTTCTGCTGTACAGCAAAGTGAATCAGCCAGTTGTGTACAGATATCCCCGCTCTTTTGGATTTCCCTCCCATTTCGGTCCCCGCAGAGCACTGAGTTCCCTGTGCTACGCAGGAGGTTCTCCTCTTTTCTATTTCACACAGAGTAGTGTGTATATGTGTGCATACGCCAATCCCAAACTTCCAATTCATCTCATCCCTCCCTCCCACCTTGGTGTCCATAGGGTTCTTCTCTATGTCTGTGCCTCTCTTTCGGCTTTTCAAATAGATTCATCTGTACCATTTTCTAGAGTCTACATATATGCATTAATGTATGATATTTGTTTTTTACCTTCTGACTTACTTCACTCGGTGTGAGAACCTCTAGGTCCATCCATCTCTCTGCAAATGGCAGAATTTTGTTCCTTTTTATGCCTGGGTCATATTCCATTGTATACATGTGTCATGGCCACTTACTCGTAATGTGACTTTATTTTGTTTTCTGAAAAATGGGTCCAAACTTCCTCCTAGAGTTGTTAAAATGAATTGAGTGAGACCTTATATACAGACCTCTTTGGACTTTGCTTAACCTTGAACTTTGCTGCTTTGTTGCTCTTGTTCAGTAGCTAAGTCACGTCCAAATCTTTCCAACTCCACGGACTGCAGCACACCAGGCTTCCATGTCCTTCACTATCTCGTGGAGTTTGCTTAAACTCATGTCCATTGTCTCAGTGATGCCATCCAACCATCTCATCCTCTGTCGTCCCTTTTTCCTCTTGCCCTTAATCTTTCCCAGCATCGGGGTCTTTTCTAATGAGTCAGCTCTTCACATCAGGTGGCCAAAGTATTGGAGCTTTAGCTTCAACATCAGCATCAGTCTTTCCAATGAATATTCAGGGTTGATTTCTTTTAGAATTGACTGGTTTCATCTCCTTGCCATCCAAGGGGCTCTCAAGAGTCTTCTCCAGCACCACAATTTGAAAGCATCAGTTCTTCAGTGTTCACCCTTCTTATGGTCCAACTCTCACATTCGTACATGACTCCTGGAAAAACTATAGTTTTGACTAGATGGACCTTTGTTGGCAAAGTAATGTCTCTGCTTTTTACTATACTGTCTAGGTTGGCCATAGCTTTTCTTCCAAAGAGCAAGCATCTTTTAATTTCGTGGCTGCAGTCACCATCTGCAGTGATTTTGGAGGCCAAGAAAATAAAGTCTGTCACTGTTTCCATTGTTTCCCCATCTGTTTGCCTTGAAGTGATGGGACTGGATGCCATGATCTTTGTTTTTTGAATGTTGAGTTTTAAGCCAGCTTTTTCACGCTCCTTTTTCACCCTAATCAAGAGGCCCTTTAGTTCCTCTTTGCTTTTTGCCATAAGGGTGGTGTCATCTACATATCTGAAGTTGTTGGTATTTCTCCTGGCAATCTTGATTTCAGCTTGTGAGTCATCCAACCCGGCATTTCACATGATGTACTCTGCACATAAGTTAAATAAGCAGGGTGACAATATACAGTCTTGATGTATTCCTTTCCCAATTTTGAACCAGTCCATTGGTCCATGTCTGGTTCTAATTGTTGCTGCTTAAGTGTTAGCTATTATTGTGATTCCCACTTAATAAGTTTTTCTTTATACGTTTATTTCTTCTTTCTAAACTTCCGTTTCTCATCTGCAGCAGTAATAAACCTGTCCTCCTTGGCTGTGGGAGTTAGATGTGTAGTGTGTGCGGGGTTGCTGTGCAGTACACACTCAGTCCTGGCCACAGTTGTTATCAACTCCTGGGGGCAGGAGTCCTCCCTAGACACCCATTCCTTTGAGAGTTCTGGCCGGCGCTGGTCAAAGATTTAGCAAATAAAACAACAGGACTCCCAGTCAACTTGAATTGCAGATCAACAACAAATACTTTCTTAGTATAAGCATGTCTTAGATACTGCATAGGATACACTTAAGCTAAAAAAATTGTCCAGGTTTTTGGTGTGTGTGTCCAGTTTAGTTCATAAAACTAAGATCATGGCATCTGGTCCCATCACTTCATGGAAATAGATGGGGAAACAGTGGAAACAGTGGCTGACTTTATTTTGAGGGGCTCCAAAATCACTGCAGATGGTGATTGCAGCCACGAATTTTAAAAGACACTTACTCCTTGGAAAAAAAGTTATGACCAACCTAGACAGCATATTAAAAAGCAGAGACATTACTTTGCCAACAAAGTCCATCTAGTCAAGGCTATGGTTTTTCCAGTAGTCATGTATAGATGTGAGAGTTGGACTATAAAGAAAGCTAGCACCGAAGAATTGATGCTTTTGAACTGTGGTGTTGGAGAAGACTCTTGAGAATCCCTTGGACTACAGGGAGATCTAACCAGTCCATCCTAAAGGAGATCAGTCTTGAATAGTCATTGGAAGGACTGATGAAGCTGAAACTCCAAAACTTTGGCCACCTGATGCGAAGAACTGACTCATTGGAAAAGACCCTGATGCTGGGAAAGATTGAAGGCAGGAGGAGAAGGGGATGGTTGGATGGCATCACTGACTCCATGGACATGAGTTTGAATAAACTCTGGGAGTTGGTGATGGACAGGGAGGCCTGGTGTGCTGCGGTCCATGGGGTTGCAAAGAGTTGGACACGAGTGAGCGACTGAACTGAACTGTCCAGTTTTTCAATTCAAATTGAATGGGAAATTCTACATTTTATTTGGCAGTCCTGCCTGAAGAACTCACGTTGGGTCTCAGAAAGCAGTTGTGGCCAGAGGTGGCAGGGGACAGCGCAGAGGTGCCTGCGAGTTCCCTTTTATTCTCAGCTCTGCATGGGCTCTCTCCCTGCTGCTGGCTCTGCTGACGGCTTCCTGGTCACAAGCTCCCGCTTGGTGGTCCCCCTGGCAGCTGGACAAGTTGGTGCCCCCGCGTCAGGCTTCCAGCCCCTCCCACCTGTCGTTAGGTGAATTCTCACCGTGACCCATGGTGCCCCTGTCGGCCCCACCAGCTCCCCAGCCCGACTTCGGCAGGCCAGTGGCATCTGCGTGGTCCCTAAACTCCTTGTCTGTTCTCTGACCTTCAGGTCCCTTTCTTGGGGGAAGGAAACAAACTCCATCGCAGGTGTAATTTGGGAGGAACTCCAATAACTCCCTCCCCTCCTCTTGGTGTGAAGAACAGTCCCATCAGAGACCGTTCTCTGGGGATGCTTGCAACCCAACCTCCTTTCAACAGCATCTTGGTGAAGGGTGCAGAACACAAGAGGGAGAGCACTTCCGGTTACTCGGGGTTCTGGACGAGGTGTGGGCTGAGGCAGTTCTGGAAGCAGGCTGGCTCCAGCCAGTTTTCCTGCAGGTGTGGGTGGAATCACTTCCCCACCCCACGTCCCTCCCTAGGGCTTCATCCAGCAACATGGTTACCCACTATGACCTCTCTACCCACCCTCCCCATCGCCAGTCCTCTCCTTGTGGGGTCTTCCAGTCTCAGTAAGTGGCAATTCCATTATTCTGATTCCTCCAACCCAAACTTTGGAGTTCTTCTAGACTTCTCTTTCTCTGACGTCAAGTTCACAGGCACCTCTCTTAACGGCTGTTCACAGACTGGTCCCTTCTCATCCCCCCTGCCACGTCTGCCCAAGTCTCAGCACCCACCATCACTGATGAGCCACCAGCCGCCTTTGTGCTGACCCCCTACCGTCCCCCACACAGCAGCAGAGCAAACCTTTAAAGACAGCACTCCTCACTCAAAGTCCTCCTGCATCTTCCCTCCTCATGCAGAATAAAGCCTCCTTCCCCTGCTTTCAGGGCCCTGGGTGGTCTGGCCCACAGTGGCTCCCTGACCCCTTCCCCACCCCTGACTGTCCCTGGTTCAGACGCGCGGGTCCCCTCGCTGCCCTTTGGAGACATCTGAGTCCCATCCGGCTTTGCACTTGCCTGCTGGTCTTGCCAGATGAAACCTTCCTCCCCACCACCCCCAGGTGAAGGGGTGCTCACCCCCGACTTCTCAATGGCTTTACCCATATGTCCGCTTGCCTTGCCTAACTTTTCCCTCTTAGCCCTGGACTCTGTGTGGACTGCCACCCAGTCCTCATCACGCGTGACCTCTCAGCA
>SJXQ01011522.1:163002-176158 GCA_006408695.1 Aepyceros melampus | reverse complement strand
CAGCCTCCCTCCCTCCTCAGCCTCCCTCCCTCCTCAGCCTCCCTCCCTTCCCAGCCTCCCTCCTGTCTCTTATACACATCTGAGGCGGAGGGGCTGGCCTGGGCGGGCTCCAGCGACCGCGCTCATGAAACACATGGTGAGGCCTCCTGGGGCTGGAGGAAGTCACGTGGGGGTGAGCCAAGTGTCTGAAAGTTTCTGCCACACCCCTCGTGTGTGCTGGTCGGGCTCACTTTACGCCTGCTCATTCCTCCTCTTCCTTTGTCACCAAGAGTATCTGTTGTCACAGAGCACCCTGGGGCCTTTAAAAAGAGAGCTTTGTCCTCCAATAACAGGAATGATGGGAGGCTTTGCTCGATGGCCTCAGCTGTCAGGGGAGTTCCCTATCCATAGGTCATTCTGGCCAGTATGAGCCCCACAGCTGTTCCCGGAAGTCAAAGGGGTGTATATTCCGTCCATTCTACAATGAGTTTAAAAACCCAAGGTGATGGCGATTTAGTCATCAAGACTGTCCAACTCTTGCCATCCCACGGACTGTAGCCCGCCAGGCTCCTTTCTCCATGGGATTTCCCAGGCAAGAATACTGGAGTGAGTTACCATTTCTTTCTCTGGAGAAACTCACGGTATGTAGAGTTAAACGCTTTCCTCTAATCTCACAACCTATTGGGTGGTAGAGATGATACAAACCCATTGTTTCTTCCTTGTTTTTAATTAAGAAATGAAGAGATGTCTAAGATAAAATGCTAAGAGGGAAACGGTCCATAATGCCTCTCCTCCACCACAGCTCTTTTTGTTTCCACACCAGGACTTGCTCAGGTGACGGGCATCTCACACAATTGTGCTAACAATATGACTCACCATGGTTAGAAATATTTTGTCATATTGACATATAGTCTCTCAATAATAATTTTTAATGACTGCATAGTAGTCCAACAAATAAAAATTCCAAATAACATGCCTTCAAGTTATTCCTATATAATTTTAGATAATCTTTAAAAAAATTAGTTTAATTGGAGGATAATTTTACAACACTGAGATGGTTTTTGCCATTCATTGACATGAATCAGCGACGAGTGTGCCTGTGTCCCCCATCCTGAACCCCCCTGCCACCTCCCTCCCCATAGATGACCTTTGAAATAGGGTCTTTATTTAAATAGACGTCTTCAGGTTAAGCTGAGGTCCTTGGGGAGGGTGCTAATCTAATGACTGGAGTCTTAGAAGAAGAGAAAATATGGCAGAGACAGAGACTGGAATGATGGGTCTGCAAACCAAGGAGCAGCAGCGCCCTCCAGAAGCCAGGAGAAGCCCAGAGCCTTCAGAGAGAACAAGAGCCTGCTGACACCTTGATCCATGCCAGCACCTGGACGTTGAGAGAAGACGTTTCGTGTAGCCGGGAGCGCTTGCTGAGGGCCGCCCCAGGGAGTCAACATGGGCTCTGAATCTGAGGTTCCGCCACGGGCTCCCCATGGCCCCTGCATGCTGTGACCGTGCCCTGCTGGGCTGGCCCAGGTCCGGGCACCCTGGGAAGAGGCAGGAGCGGTGGGTCAGCCTCCAGTGGGCTCCACGGGGCAGGGGGCTCTGAGGAGTCTGCTGCTCAAGGCCCGCTGGGGTGACCACACACAGGGCCAGCCTCATGTCGCCGTCTGGGTTTAGCTGTGTGTCCTCAGCACGGGGGTCCGGAGCCGAGCCTGTGGGCTGGGACACGGGTGTGCGGCTCCGCTTGGGTTTCCTTCTTCTTCCAGCCACTTTGAAAATGGCTTTTTAGAGGCTTTTCTCTTGCAGGCACGATGCGTGGGGAGGTAGGGTGGGAGCTCTGGGCGGGGTCTTGGCTCAGCCTCCCACCTGCTGGGTGACCCAGCCTCAGTGTAACCGGCCACTGGCACAGCCCCCTCCCCAGGGTGGAGAAAGATGGGGAGCAGGCCATTGGAGGTGGGTGAGTGTGTGGGCTTCCAGGGCAACTCCTGAGAGCGTGCGGGTCCCGTCATCAGCATTACTTTTTTATTGGTTGTGCCGGGCCTTCGTTGTGCGAGGGCTTTCTCTAGGTGCTGTGAGCAGAAACTTCACGGGCTGCTCACACAGCCTCTCTCATTGTGGAGCATGGGCTCAGGAGTTGTGATGCCCAGACTTAGTTTATCCACGGCACGTGGTATCTCCTCGGCTCAAAGCCCATGTCCCCTGCATTGGCAGGCGGATTCTTAACCACTGGACCACCAGGGAAGTCCCCCCATGATCAACTCTTTACAGTTGGAACATATTTCTGAGCGAGCATCTGGTCACTGCCTGAACCCGCGAGGAAGTGGACGCAGAGAGGTGTGTCGCACGAGTCTCCAGCGTTCCCTGGTGCCCTGTTTGGGACAGAGGAGCCCCAGTGTGTGTGATTAACAATGGTCACTGTGACTGTGACATCTCCTGTGGCTACTGAAGGAGCCGGTCCAGCCGGGGAGGCGCCGGACACTGCCTTTCCCCAGGAGTCCATGCACATGGCTGGAGACAACTCGAGGGCCGCCCCCTGAGGTGGGGTGGGAGCTTCCCCTGTGCCACTGCTTCCGGAAGCCTGAGCTGTGTAGGGCTGCAGACAGGGTGCAGATGGCCCCGGGGGAGGACAGCCCTTGTGGTCAGGTGCTGGAGATCATGGCTGGAGGGGAGGGACCACTGGGCAATGAGCCAGGTGTGGGGGGTGGAGCACGTAGGGGAGGGGTTGAGTCCAGACACCCGGCCACCCGTCCCCTCCGCCAGGGCAGGACCTCCAACCCTCATCTGCCCTCTAATTGTGAAGGCTCTGGTCAGCTGGACTGAGGCCCTTGGGTGCAAAGCTTGTGTTCACTCTGCTTTGGAGCCTCCCACAAAGGACAGCGAGGAGCTGCTGATGGATGACTTGGAAAGTAAACAGGAATCTGAGTTTTTCAGGGACAGCTCCCTGGGTAGGGAAGATCTCTGGAGAAGGGACTGGCTTACTGCTCCAGTATTCTTGCCTGGAGAACTCCATGGATGGAGGAGCCCGGTGGGCTGTAGTCCATGGGGTCACAAAGAATCGGACAAGACTGAGGGACTAACACGTCATGGTTTTTCCAGTAGTCATGTAATATGGATGTGAGAGTTGAACCTTAAAGAAGGCTGAGTGCTGAAGAATTGATGTTTTTCAATTGTAGCGCTGGAGAAGACTCTTGAGTGTCCCTTGGACTGCAAGGAAATCCAACCAGTCCACCCTCAAGGAAATCAACACTGAATCTTCATTGGAAGGACTGATGCTGAAGCTCCAGTACTTTGGCCACCTAATGCGAAGAGCCAACTCATTGGAAAAGACCCTGATGCTGGGAGAGATTGAAGGCAGGAGAAGGGGACGACAGAGGACAAGATGGTTGGATGGCATCACTGACTCGATGGACATGAGTTTGCACAAGCTCCGGGAGTTGGTGATGGACAGGGAGGCCTGGCGTGCTGCAGTCCATGGGGTCTCGGACAGTAGGACATGACTGGGCAGCTGAACACCAGCTAGACCCGGAAGCCTGCTGGGCCCTGAGACGGTCTCCCCTGCTGCTCGGCCCCTTCCCTTCCTTTCTCTTCCCCAGCTCCCTGCCTGCATGTCCGCTGCAAGGCGGGCTGTCCCCTCTCTGCTCCCTCCTCACTGCAGTTTGTGTCCAGAGCTTCCTTCTGGACACAGAGCCCTGACCCCTGCCTCCCACCCAGGCCTGCTCAGCGGGATGAACCAGCTGCTCTGGGGGTGCAGGGCAAGCTGGTGTTCCCCACCCAGAGCCCCCTTCCAGCAGCCCCTTCCAGCTCACCCTGCCTGCCTTCAGCCCCAAGCTCCCTGGCAGGTCTTGGGAGAACTGTCCTCCACTAAAAACTGTGTTTAACACCCAGCTTCATGAAGATGGGACTTCCGAGCAGGGCCTGCTCTGTGTCCCTGTTCCTTGAAACAGAGCACTGCAGAAAGCAGACGCAGAGCAGGACCTGTTTGGAGCGTCCTGTATCTACAAGGGCGCACCTACTTGCCTGGACCACCCTGCAGAGTCCCAGACTGCAGACAGGCCGAGCTGCAGCTCTGGCCCCTCGGGGCACCGTGTCCCTAATACTGCAGTCAGAATTTCCACGGTGGCTGCAGAGATGGCCAGCCTGGCTCATCGGCAGTGGCGGGGTGGCCTGAACATCTGGGAGCAGAGCCAGAAGTGATCACAGGGTGTCAGCTCTCCTTCCGGGGTGTGGGAAGTGGATTTGTTGGTGGGGGCAAGCTCTCCCTCCCCCCCCCCAGGGGGTGTCAGCCTTACCCAGGACACCTGCCCTGCTGCGGTGTGGCTTAGGGCGAGGATGTTAAAGTCCCAGAGGTGATATTTACAAGATGCTGTGAACCTTTCGCCCCGCAGCTGAAGGGCAGGAGGGGGCAGCCACTGCTGATAGCAGGAAGCGACACCTCCGGGTTGGCAGGGGAAGGGTTTCGCCAAGCACTTGCTATGTCTTTGATGTCAGCTGTCCTTTCCTCTCTCTCCGACCACTGGACAGCTGTGGGGTGTGGGGGGCTTAGGGAAGGCAGAGGCGAGCATCCGTTTCCAGGAAGGCCGCCTCAGCGAAGGTCACATCAGGCAGCCTGAACAGGGACATGGGACTCCTTAGTTCCTCCCTCGGGGCCCTGCTCCAAGCCCCAAGATGTGGCTCCAAGCCTCATCTCCAACCCTTGTGGCCACTTCCAGCCTCTCCAGGTGAATTCCTGCCGCGTGGCAGCTTCAGCAAGAGGCCCACCCTGGGGTCATGCTTAACAAATCCATGGCAGAGGGAAGGAACTGGGTGGCTACGTTATTGCACAGAGAGGGTTGAACAAGAAGAGCCTGAGATGCATTTACAGAGTTTAGGAATGTGATTTAAGACAGAGAAAAATGGGTCTTTAAGAAATGTAGTTTCTCCAAAGTTGAAAGGACCTTTAAAATGACATTGCTTTTTTTTCTATTTTAGAAGATTATTACAGAAAATCTAGAAGTGACAGTGAAGTTTTGGGATAAAGCCAAAAAACTCATTTTGAATTCTACCAGAAAGTGATAACCAGCCCTTAGTAAGCTTATGGTCTAGTCTCGATCAACAGACAAACATACAGACAATAAACAGACACCCCTTTGCACACATGAGACCGTCCTGCACAGACAGGATGCAGCCTCTTCTTTCCCAGTAAAATTCCACCACGTGCATTTTTGCCAGCGTCTTTGAAACATACAGGCTGCACCGGGGGGTCTTTGTTGTGGTGTGTGGCCTTCTCTTCCTGCGGTGCACAGGCTGGGGTCACGCTGGCTCGGTAGCGGTGGCTACAAGTGTAGTTGCCCCACAGCACATGGACTCTTGGTTTCCCAATCAGGGGTTGAACCTGTGTCCCCTGCGCTGGAAACACAATTCTTTTTTATGCCTAATTTTATGTTTTGTTTGTCTCTGGCCGAGCTGGGTCTGTGTTGCTGTGCACAGGCTTTCTCTAGTGGTGGCGAGCGGCGGCTCCTCTTTGTTGTGAGGCATGTGTGTCTCACTGCAGCAACTTCTCTCATCCTGGAGCACAGGCTCTAGGGCACGTGGGCTTCCCTCAATGCTGTGCCGCCTGGGCTCAATCATTGCAGTTCCCACGCTCTAGAGCTCAGGCTTAGTCGTTGGGGTGTATGGGCTTAGCTACTCTGGGGCCTGTGGGATCTTCCCAGACCAGGGATTGAACCCGCATCTCCTGCATTGGCAGGCAGATTCTTGACCCCTGAGCTACCAGGGAAGTCCCCCCGAGTATCTTTGAAAAAGGTGAATTTTTGACAGCTACCTGCCGCTCCACGGAAAGCCTAAGGTGTTTATTTGGAAATTTTAAATTAAATGTATTGAAACATACAAGTATGTCTTACGAGAAGAATGAGAAAGGTGCCACTCAGCACCTCAGTTTTCCCCACCTCTAAAGTGGGACAACATGGCCTTAGTTCAGGTGGCTGATGTGGCATTTAATTAACATTAGGAAGGGCCTGGCAATTCATGGGTAAAGGATTGCTCTTAAGATTTTGTGTCACTGTCCGTAATTATTATAATTTTCTCATTACTGGCAATTAGCATATCTCGGGACAACAGAGAGGAATTTATTTGGGAGCTGATCCGCATCTTGGTCTCACTTGAGCTGGTGATGGAGGTTCAGAAGACTCGTGATTTTCTTCCGGGCTGGAGAGACAAGGATCGGCCAGGAGGCATCAGCCCTAAATGGGTGGAGGTAACTGCTGACAGAGAGCAAGGGAGGAAAGCTCCCCCTCCCCTTCTGCTTGTGTACACACACACACGCACACACATACACACACATACACTCACGCGCGACATGGGAGGTAGGTGCAGAACACCCCCTCACCGTTCCACTTTGCTGTTCTGATTTTCGTCTCCTAGAAGACATAGATAATTCACCAGGATTTTCATCCTAAGCCTTTGGAGGCCAAAGGTACATTGGTTCACTTAGCCTTTGCACAAATTTTCCTAATGACCCATGAGCTATGATATGGCGGTGACTTTGAGTGCTTCAAAATTTCTCAGACATGATGACTGAGGCCTCTTACCATCCTCATGGAATGAAAAAAAAGAGGTAGAAGAAAGCATTTAGTGACCAGTGTATTGAACATACATTTGCCAAAGTTTGTAGAAATGTTTAAAGTTTATCTCCTAAGAGATTATGACTGTATTTCACCCTCAAATTCAGACACAGGATCTGACCAAGGCCCGTTTTCCTGGTCTGGAAGGACAATTATATACAAGCCAAGGGGTTGGAACATTTACAATAGACACTAAACTTGGAAAGTCCAGGCCACGTGGTCACCTCACACTTGTAAGCAATGTTTACAGTCCTCGGAATGTCTTAGTACCCTAGCTGGCTTTGGAGAATGTTCAGGATCTTGTATATTGCCTGATGTCAATTTCAGAAATATCAGGCTTCCCTGGTGGCTCAGATGGTAAAGAATCTGCCTGTAATGCAGGAGACCTGGGTTTGATCCCTGGGTGGGAAGATTCCCCGAAGAAGGGAATGGCTACCCTCTCCAGTATTCTTGCCTAGAGAATGGACACAGGAGCCTGGTGGGCTACAGTCCATGGAGTCACGAAGAGTCAGACATGACTGAGTGACTAACACTTTCAACAGACACTCAGGAACAGTGATGACGATTGGACCCGTTTCATCAATAATATCAGTCCTGTCAGTGTTTTCCCTTGGGTGTGGGGCATTGAGGAAGGGCTCTTTAGACCATTCTTGAGTCAGCGTCTAGTTCTGGGGGAAACATTTAAACCTGAGATGATGGAGGGGTTCAGATTGTTGGCTGCTTCAGATTTAAGTCGGGACCCACGGGCTACAGAAGATAAACAAGGATTCATCCCACATATACTGTTTCTATGGGCATCCAATAATGGCTCATTCCAAGGCTAGGCTAACCCCTTAGAGTCATGGCCAGACTTTGAAAAAGAAGTTGGGGTGCTTTCAAGTCCTTTAGAAAACAAAGCAGAAGGTGGAAGGAGGGCAGCTATGTCCTTCTTCTCTGGTTGAGACAAAATAATAGAACTCTTGTTCCCGTAGCTCAAGATTAACTGGTTTTGAGCAAACCGAAGTCCTCCTGCCGATTTGGAGCCAAGTGATTCTAGCCCAGCCCTACTCGGATTGGGAAATACTGAGTTCCTTTTCATTTCTCTCTTCAAAACTGCTGATTATAATCTAGCACGTCTTCATTTTACCAGACTGTCTCAGAATGTGATGTTGAACACAACATCAATCCTTGATCTCTCGAAACAGTAGGCTAATAGAAAACGAAGGTCTCATGAAAAATGTCTCATTTGCTAGATCAGATATGTCCAAAATGGGTGCATGCACTTCCAAGACTCGGTCGGCTGGAGGAGTTCAGAGAGAAAATTCCAGAAGGTCTATTCACGTGTTCTTCAATGTCACCTTGTTGATTTTTGGAGTGCGTTTTATAACACAGACAGTGTGCATGCGCGCCAGCAGAGGCGACCCTGATGGTTTTGTTACCTATTGAAGGTCTGAGACCGGGGATCAGCCATCTTTGGTCCATAGGCCAAAATCAGCCTGCCCTCTCTGGGTATCGCCCACACGCTAGCAACTGTTTTGACATTTTTTTAATGGTTTAAAGGTAAAAACAATAGTTTTTACATTTTTTTAACGGGAAAAAATTCAAAAGAAGAACAATGTTTTGTGACACATGGAAATTACATGCAATTTAAACGTTAGCATCATCCATAAATAAGGATTTATTGGAACGTATTCATTCCGATTACGTCTATGGTCAATGCTGCTTTTGCACACTCCAGTGGCAGAGCTCAGTGGATGCAGAAAGACCAAATGGTCCAAAAAGCTGGAAATACTTACTAGCTGATCCTTAAAGAAAGTCTGCCAACCTTGCCCTTGGGTCATCAGCTTTAGGTCCTGATACAGTATTTTTGTACCTACTCACCCTTGTGGAAAGGTTATTTTTTAAAAAGTGGTGTAGTAGGTAGAGAAGCCACCTGCCATGCAGGAGATGCAAGAGACTCAGGTTCAGTCTCCGGATCAGGAACGTCCTGTGGAGTAGGAAATGGCAACCCACTCCAGGATTCTGGAGAATTCCACGGAAAGAGGAGCCGGGCGGGCTGCAGCCATGGGGTCACAAAGAGCTGGACATGACCGAGCACGCACAGTGCACATGGTTGATTTGCAGTGCTGTGTTAGTTTCCTGTGTGCAGCTAAGTGATTCAGTTACACACACACACATACGTATGTGTATATATTCTTTTTCAGGTTTTTTCTCACTATAGGTTATTACAAGGTATTGAATATAGTTCCTCGTGCTATATACAATCCTTGTTTGGTGACCATAAGTTGGTTTCCTATGTCTGTAAGCCTATTTCTGTCTTGTAAATAAGTTCATCTGTATTATTTTTGGGATTCTACATGTAAGTGAGATCATATAATATTTGTCTTCCTCTGTCTGACTTCACTTGATGTGTTAATCTCCAGGGCTATCCATGTTGTTGCAAACAGCATTATCTCATTCTTTTCCATGGTGAGTACTATCCCACTGTATATTTTTATTATCCTTGTACTACACACACACACACTCTCTCTGGAAAGAGCATTTTTAAGCTGGATAAACGTAACTTCCTAAAGTAATTTGCGGCGTGTGTCTTGGAGGACCATTTCAGAGCATTTTGCTGGTCAGGTGGGAGCGGGTGGTGGAGGAAGGGCAGGGAGAAGCTGAGAAGCTTTTCCGAGAAAGTCTTGAAGTGAGACCTGAAGAAATCAAGAAGCTTCACAGAGAGTTGCGATGCGATGGGAGCTCACCCAGGATGAGCGACCCCTGCGCTTTCAGCCTGTTATTATCTTCGTTTGGATGTTGGCGCAGAGTCACTCTGTAGTTAGAGAGGCATCTCGCTGTCTTGCTAGCCATCACGCTGCCTGCACTATACTTACCCAGCTCTCGTCCCCTCACAGCTGGCAGCCCTGTGTGTGTGTGTGTGTATTTCTCACCACAGTGTCCCTGGGAGTGGTATTTCCAGTGGATAAGCTCCCTCGTGATCGCTTCCCTTTAGGCACATGAAAGAAAAACAGTCAAACCCTCATCAACATGGGAGGACCTGCATTTCTTTTTATGGCTGAGTACTATCTCACTGTATATTTTGTTATTCTTGAACTATACACACACACACACACCCACACACACCACACACATACACATACACACCACACACACACACACACACACACACACACACACACTGCACACCATCTGGAAAGAGTATTTTTAAGCTGGAGAAGGAAATGGCAACCCACTCCAGTGTTCTTGCCTGGAGAATCCCAGAGACGGCGGAGTCTGGTGGGCTGCCATCTATGGGGTCACACAGAGTCAGACACAACTAAAGCAACCTAGCAAGCATAACTTCCTAAGGTAATTTGCAGTGTGTGTCTCATGCAACACTGCAGTGTGTGGTGTGCAAAATGTAAGTGCTTGATCACAAGTTTCTTTTATCCTGTGTTCTTTAAACTAAGAATGGAGGCGAATACTCAGGTCCAGCAGCTGCGTCTCAGTGATCCAAAATGAAGCCTTGCCTGTCTGACTCCCACTTGATCACCCATCTGCTACCAAGTGTAGGAAGATGGAGGAAAAAGAACCCTGGATATCTCAAAGTTTCACTAAAGCACTACAGCTCCTGCCATGTGGCAAGAAGTTCATCTTAGGAGGATTTTTTATTTTTTTTGGTGGATGTCCAAAAAAGCAGCTCTGGAGAACCCGGGTAGAACAGGACATGTGGGTTTAGATAACTAGTTAACCTCTAGAAAGGAGTCCAGTCCACCCTAGAGGGACCAGAAGCCCTGCAGAAGGAGGCAGCTGGTTCCAGAGGTTCGTTGTTCTTGTTCAGTTGCTCAGTTGTGTCCAACTGTTTATGACCCCATGGACTGCAGCACACCAGGCATCCCTGTCCTTCACTATCTCCAGGAGTTTGCCCAAGTTCATGTCTATTGAGTCAGTGATGCCATCCTCTGATGAGAGGATGCCATCTCATCCTCTGTCGTCCCCTTCTCCTCCCACCTTCAATCTTTCCCAGCATCAGGTTCTTTTCCAGTGAGTCGGCTCTTCGCATCAGGTGGCCAGAGTATTGGAGCTTCAGCTCCAGCATCAGTCCTTCCAGTGAATATTCAGGGTTAATTTCCTTCAGGATTGACTTGGTTGGATCTCCTTGCAGTCCAAGGGGCTCTCAAGAGTCTTCTCCAGCACCACTCCAAAGGTTGGAAGGAAACAAAAGACAAGATTCTGAGTCTGTGTCATTCAGAGATGGACAGTCCAGTTGGACAGTGGCTGGAAATCCTCTCATTGATGGATGAGAAGGAACTAGTTCCAATAGAGCCGCCCTAACTCAGGGAAGATGGACAGTTTCCTTCCAGGAGGGATATGTGCTCCCTGACATTCACTGGACTCCCGTAGCTCAGGAATCCTACGCTGCTCTGAGTAAACTGTGCTTACTAATATCGTGGGATGACTTAAGCATAAGGATTATGGAGCAAACTTTCCAAGAAAGCAGAAGCCATCCCAGTGGGCAAACTGCTCACTTCCCTTTGCTTGCATGTCGGTGATGGCTCACGAGATTCCTGCGGAGGCTGGGGATGCCCCTGCAGGGCCAGCCAGGAAATGCGAATCTCTGGATGTTACTAATCGTGTTGGAAGTTTCCTTTTCACGGAGAGCGTGGCATGGTGACCTAGAGGGGTGACGGGAGGGCCGGACCCCTGCCCTTGAAGCTGTGTTGCTCGGTGACCATGTGTCAGCAGATGAGGGAAGGATCTCAAGGCCCACTTGAAGGGTCAGAGAAATGAAAATGGACTGGTATTTCCCCTTTGATTAAAAGTGTTTTAAAATTGTGAAACAATGGCCACATTAAAGACATAAATGAAGACACTCCAAACCCACCCCTCTAACATGATGACTATTTTCATTTAAAAATGCTAACTTCTCTGAGTTTTAACACACTCTCAGGAATGAGGCACACACGTTTTTTTCTTCCCCGCCACGGGGAAGCCTCAAAATGAGTGAAATCATGATTTTTTTTGCAGCAACTTGTGGCACAAAAGCCCTTACTTATTCCCTGATCCGCCTGCTGTGTGTCTCAGGGGGCAAGGCTGGATTCCCCTGTCTGTAGGCAGGACCGGGGCAGGTGACAGTGGAGCAGCATTCAGGCGACTCTCTGCGACCCCGTGGACTGTAGCCCACCAGGCTCCTCTGTCCATGGGATTCTCCGGGCAAGAATACTGGAAAGGGTTGCCATTTCCTCCTCCAGAGGATCTTCCCGACCCAGGAATCAAACCCGCATATCCTGTGTCTCCTGCATTGCAGGCGGATTCTTCACTGCTGAGCCAGAAGGGCAAGCCCGGGGCGACACACCCGGTCCTTCCATGGGATGGGTTAACGTCAGCCACGCCGCTGCCCAGCTCACCTGCCCACGGCTGCTTCCAGAGGCCCGTCTGTCCCCTGATGGCTGGGCCCCGTGCGCCACCCCCCATCCTCACCAGCCCCCGTGCAGGGCCCTCTTCTGTACACACATTCAAGGGTAAAGGGAATCAGTGAGAAGCTGAAGTGCCGCTGGCAAAGATGGGGTGGGCACCTGTGAGGCTGTGTGGGCAAACAGGAGCATGTCTGAGGACGTGGACCCGAGTTTGGGTGAGTGTGCGTGTGCAAATGTGTGAATGTGAGTGAGCGGGTGTGTGTAAGCTCAGCGTGGCTGCAGCAGGCCTGGCTCACAAACACAGCCCTGGAAGCTCCCAGGACAGTCGTTCCCAGAACATTCGGGGAGCGTCCGTATGGGGCTTTGTTGATGGCTGGGCCCCATGCGCCACCCCCCATCCTCACCAGCCCCTGTGCAGGGCCCTCTTCTCCTGTACACACATTCAAGGGTAAAGGGAATCAGTGAGAAGCTGAAGTGCCGCTGGCAAAGATGGGGTGGGCACCTGTGAGGCTGTGTGGGCAAACAGGAGCATGTCTGAGGACGTGGACCCGAGTTTGGGTGAGTGTGCGTGTGCAAATGTGTGAATGTGAGTGAGCGGGTGTGTGTAAGCTCAGCGTGGCTGCAGCAGGCCTGGCTCACAAACACGGCCCTGGAAGCTCCCAGGACAGTCGTTCCCAGAACATTCGGGAAGCGTCCGTATGGGGCTTTGCTGGATGAGCCTGTGGTGGGCATCCAAGGGTGCAGATGTGAACCAGGCCCTGTGGGTGGGTTTGTTCTGAGCCGGGCGAAACCCTGCCTCACTGGCACAACGTACATAGGAGGTGGTCTGCTTTGCCTGAAGCCCAGTCTGGGGAAGTGGGGTGTGTTGGCTTCCCGGAGAGGAGGATTTCCCCGTGGGCCACAGCCAGCATCTCCACGCCTCTACCCTGGGGGCCAGGGGGCAACCGGGGAGTCTGTCCATAGAGCAGTTCCAGGGAAAAGTTCCCGAACAGTCACGGGATCATCTCACATTCTCCCAGGAGAGAATCCTCTGTTGGGGAGGTGGGAGACCCTACCCCCGACCCCAAATGCAGGTGTTTCCGATATGAGAGTCGTCTAACCTGGGGAGCCAACTGCTCACGGTAAACATGCTGTGCAAGGCAGACTCTGAGGCGTGCGGGCCCCGGAAGGCACAGAAGCGTGTCTTTCCCAGCGTGTGTAGACCGA
>SJXQ01011522.1:110825-151490 GCA_006408695.1 Aepyceros melampus | reverse complement strand
CTCTTGTTGAAAGTGAAAGAGGAGAGTGGAAAAGTTGGCTTGAAGCTCAACATTCAGAAAACGAAGATCATGGCATCTGGCCCCATCACTTCATGGGAAATAGATGGGGAAACAGTAGAAACAGTGTCAGACTTTGTTTTTTCCTGTCTCTTATACACATCTGATGGTGACTGCAGCCATGAAATTAAAAGACGCTTACTCCTTGGAAGAAAAGTTATGACCAACCTAGATAGTATATTCAAAAGCAGAGACATTACTTTGCCGACTAAGGTCCGTCTAGTCAAGGCTATGGTTTTTCCTGTGGTCATGTATGGATGTGAGAGTTGGACTGTGAAGAAGGCTGAGCGCCGAAGAATTGATGCTTTTGAAGTGTGGTGTTGGAGAAGACTCTTGAGAGTCCCTTGGACTGCAAGGAGATCCAACCAGTCCATTCTGAAGGAGATCAACCCTGGGATTTCTTTGGAAGGAATGATGCTAAAACTGAAGCTCCAGTACTTTGGGCACCTCATGCGAAGAGTTGACTCATTGGAAAAGACCCTGATGCTGGGAGGGATTGGGGGCAGGAGGAGAAAGGGACGACCGAGGATGAGATGGCTGGATAGCATCACAGACTCAATGGACGTGAGTCTGAGTGAACTCCGGGAGTTGGTGATGGACAGGGAGGCCTGGCGTGCTGCGATTCATGGGGTCGCAAAGAGTCGGACACGACTGCGCGACTGAACTGAACTGAGGGTGGGCCCTAAGCCTATCTGACTGGTGTCCTTATCAGAAGAGATTAGAACTCAGACACACACCGGGGGATGTGAGATATGAGGAGAAGAGTACCCTCTAGGAGCCAAGAGGCCTCCGAAGGCACCGGCCCTGCCTGCCCTTTGTTCTTGGATTTCCAGCCTCTGGAACTGAGACGATGAAGTTCTGTTTTTGAATCAGCCTGGACTGTGGAACTTTGCTACGGCAGCCTGAGCTAAGACGATGCCTGACTTTACAAGTGCTCTCAACACCTTTCCCCCTTTCCTTGCTTGATTTTTCTCTCTAGCCTTTATTACCATCTGAGATACAGTATGTTTTATTTATCTTGTCTTTTATCCCAAAGCCACCTTCCTCCCTGAGTCAACTCCATAAAGGTGTTATTTCTGTCCAGTGCAGAAGCCCCAGGGTGACCTGGTATAAAGAAAGAGGCTGATTCATGTCGATGCGTGGCAGAAACCAACACTAGACTGTAAGGCAACGACCCTCTGATTAAAGATCAATATGTTTAAATTAAAAAAAGAGAAAGGGCTCTGTTTGGACAAATGTTTGTTGAATGAAAGTTTTTCTGCATCTCTCTGTTTAGTCATCTTTGCTGGTTTCCTTTCTAATCTCCTCTTAGCCCCAAAGGCCCTGAACAGCACTCATCGGTCTTGGCCTCTGCAGACCAGCATCTCCTCTAGTCCCCCTCTGAGGAGCGACATGGCAACACAGGGGTGGGAGCCAGGGGCCCCAGAGCCATGCCAACCATGGCCTCGCCCACGTGCTGGCCCTCTGACCCCACCAGTCCTCTCGTCACAGCCTCGTGCTCAGCCACGTGGGGGAGACTCTCCATGCCCTCTGGGAGCTGGAGTCTGGGCTGCGGGAGGTGGCGAGGGGAGGTATTCTAAGTGTTAACACTTCATCACCTCATAGTGTCAGCTGTGGCTGGGCTGGTCCAAGGACGGCAGCAGGAGGTGGGAGGAGGCTGACCTCCCACCTGGGAATCAGACACACAGCGGTGTGTGTGAGAGAGAGACAGACAGTGAGACAGAGAGACAGAGGGAAGGATAGGGGGAACACGTGTATAAAGGCTAACAGATTCCTTCCTCTTCACGTGGCACGAGCTAATCCTATCAATCATTAGGATATTGGCATTTGGCCGTTGTGATGAATGTCATCTGGGTGTTTTTTTTTTTTCTGGAATAAGAAAGAACCCCCCGAGTCATCTAGAATGCAAGTTCTTTCTGTCCAAATACACGTTTCCTTGGACACCTCTTGGGGATCCTTTGCTCATCTGAGACACAGCCCTCCGGGTCTCAGGACAGGACCTGCCCACATGTTGACTGTCTTCCACATGCCTACACTTCATCACAGGGAGAATCAGGACCGACCGAGGGTCAGGGAATGGGGACGACAAGTTGGAGCCCATTTCTTCAGAATGCGTGGGTGGCTGCCCTGCGCAGGCAGTGGGAAAGCTCTGGAGAAATATTGAGGGTTCAGGTGTAGGTGTTGGCTCTAGTGGGGAGGTCCTCAGAGTCTGCTCATACTCTCTCAGAGGTGAGGACCGTGGACCACAAATGGGGACCATGTGTGCAGGTGTGTGCGTGTGTGTGAGTGGGGCGTTCATGTGTGTGCATGCTTGTGCCTACTTGTATACGCGCGCGCGTGTGTGTGTGAGCGAGGCCGCTTGAATTTGCACAGCCAGGTATTAAAATAGAATGAAAGGCTCTTTGGAGAAGGCAGCAGGCCTGCCCCGGTCCAAGGCACACTGTGGACGGCTGGATTGGTGGACTCTTTCCGGGCAGTTGGAGCCTGTATCTGTCTGGACATGATCTGGGGACGAGCAGAGGCCGAGAACCGAAACTCAGAGAGAAAAGCACAGAAGAAGAATGTATGCAAAGGCAGGCTGCCAGGGGTTATTTGTTTTCAACAATGTCTTGTCTTACTTCTTGGGAATTTAGAAAAGGAAATAAAGAGAAGAGAGTGTAGAATGATCTGTGTTTCAGAATTTAGGGTGCCAACAAGACATTGTGCAACGACTGCTGCTTATTATCAGGGCTCCTTATTGCGTGAATTTGGTTATGCAATTCCTGGCCCTTGAATTCATTCTTTCATTCACTCACCAGTGGACACATATTTGTTGAGTGCCTTGATGGACTGACCCACCAATTCAGTCAAGCAGCGGCTCGTTCACCCTCTCACTGCGTGCAAAATTTTCTGCTGCTGTGCAGCCGCTAAGTCGTGACCGACTCTGCAACACCATGGACTGCAACACAGCAGGCTCCTCTGTCCTCCACTGACTCCTCGATTTTGCTCAAGCTTATGTTCATTGAGTTGGTGATGCCGTCCAATGATCTCATCCTCTGTCACCCCCTTCCCCTTCTGCCCTCAATCTTTCCCAGCATCAGAGTTTTTCCAATGAGTCTGCTTTTTGCATCAGGTGGCCAAAGTGTTGGAGTTTCAGCTTCAGCATCAGTCCTTCCAATGAAGATTCAGGGTTGATTTCCTGTTGGATGGACTTGTTTGATCTCCTTGCAGTCCAAGGGACTCTCAAGAGTCTTCTCCAACACCACAATTCCAAAGTATCAATTCTTTGGTGCTCAGCCTTCCTTATGGTCCAGCTCTTACATCCATACATGACTAGTAGAAAAACCACAGCGTTGACTAGATGGATCTTTGTTGGCAAAGTAAAATCTCTGCTGTTTAGTTTGCTGTCTGAGTTTGTCTCAGCTTCCCTTTCAAGGAACAAGTGTCTTTAAACTTCATGGGAGCAGTCACATTCCACAGTGATTTCAGAGGCCAAGAAAATAAGATCTGTTACTGCTCCCACTTTTTCCCCTTCTGTTTGCTGTGAAGTGGTAGATGCTGTGATCTGAGTTCTTTGAATGTTGAGTTTCAAGCCAGCTTTTTCACTCTTCTCTTTCACCCTCATTAAGAGGCTCTTTAGTTCCTCTTCATTTTCTGCCACATACACACCATCATGCTAATTTTGCCAAAGTGTTTAACTCTTTTGTATAATGTGTGCATGCTAAGTCACCTCGGTCATGTCTAACTCTTTGAGACCCTATGAACTCTAGCCCGCCAGACTCCTCTGTCCATGGAATTCTCCAGGAAAGAATAGTGGAGTGGGTTGCTGTGCCCTCCCCAGGGGATCTTCCTGACCCAGGGGTTTAACCTGTGTCTTTGTGGAATAAGTTTATTATAGAAAAATTTCCCTTCCTCTCTTTAGCATCTCGGAAGAATTCTAAATAATCCTTAGCATGTTATTTGAATATTTTTACATCACTTGGTTAAAAAAATTCCTAAAGCCAACCATTGTGTTTTTATGTCAAGATATCTGCAAAATGTGTTGCTATTGATGAAACTGCAGGAGAGATGACATCAGCATACACAAAAACCTTTAGACTGTGTCTCTGCCCCTGATCACAGCCACAGACTGTGGAAGGCAGGAAAAGACTTGAGTTCTTACAACACTGGGGAAATGCAGGCTCAAGAGCAGTTTGGAAACAACTGCTTCCTCTATTTTATAGCAGAATGTCCCAAACCTTATCCTGGCCTTTTCCTTCTTTTGTTTGAAAATCTTCTGGTCTCCTTGTCCCTGGCTCCACCTGACTCTGGAATGACTTACCCGCTCTGACTGGCTGTTCTTTGCAGACAAGCACAATCTATCAATGTGATATTTTTCTTTCCAGAAAGCCAGCTAGATTGTTAATACTGGGAACCAGATTGTGCTGTTACTTGTCACTTGGGCAGAAGCTTGTCTTTGTCCCCATGGGCAGGAGGCCAGAGTCCTCCCAGAGCAGAGATCAGATTGGCCTCTTTTCATCAAGTGCCCCAGGCCCCTAGAGCTTCTTTCATTCAGAGCACAGAGCTGGTGTCTGACTGCTGACATGATTAATGTTCCCATCCGAGCCTCTTATTTCAGGGAGGTGGAGAGAAGGGACTAGAAAGAGGCCCCAGAGAGGAGGGGACAGGGCTTTGTACCCTGGGTTTAATTGCTGCCCTTCCTAGCCTGATCACAAGCACCGAGGGTCAGCATCAGCCTGTGGGCCCCGCCTCGGGACCCCCACCTCTGCGAAGAGCTTTGCTAGGCTGTGTGCTGCTGGAGCCTCAGCCAGTGATGATGGAGAACCTGGGAAAGTCGATCCTTTGTCTCCGTGGATGTTTTCAGGGCAGAGTGCCATGGACTGGGCCCAGAAACCCCTCAGGGGCTGCTCCCCCATGTCCATTCCCATCTCAGTAGCTTCTCCCAGCCCCGACCTTGGCTGACAAAGGTGCCCCAAGTCTTGCCTTATTGACCTCTCCAGGCCTACCCAGGCTGCGTCTCCAGTCTCCAGCTCCTGGAGCTTTGCCCTGCAGCCAGCCTGAGCGTCTCCCAGCTGCTGGCGCTGCACTCACTCACCTCTGGGCCATCACACATGCGGTTCCCTTTTGCTGATACACCCTTCCCTCCCCCAGCCTTGCCGCGTTCTAATCCTCCAGCAGTTTTGGCTTCCGTGAGGGGCATCTCTGGGGGGTCTCATCCTTGGCCTCCTAAACAGTTCAGGGGCCTGATCCTGTGCTCCTGGGAGCCTCATGCCTTCCCTGATGTCGCAGGCTGGACCACATGGGTTGGCCTCCTCCCCCTGTGATATGTCAGGTCTGCAGGAACTGGCCTGTGTGTGTCACACTGCTCTCTCCCCAGGACCTGCGTGTCACAGTCGGTTGGTAGCTGTGGGAGTAAAGACCTCTGAGCACTCAATGCCCAGTGCTGAGTGAGGTGCTGAGAGGCAGGGATTAGAAAAAGGCACAGGACTGGGCCTTCCCAGGGCTGGACTAGGGGAATCAGAAGGACCAGACGGCGCCAGAAGTGGTTCATGATGTGGGACTCTGGGGTTGTTTGAGAGGCTGGAAGATGGAGGCAGGATGCCCAACCCAGGGGAAGAGGCAGCAGTCAGGGAAGGCTGCCTGGAGGAGGTGTCACCCTAGGTGAGGGCTCCCCTTACTACCTTGTTCTGCCCACTGGACTCCTGGAACCATGGAGCTGAGAGCGTAAGCTGTGCTTGGGAACCAGGGTTTGGGGCGGGCCTCCGGGACCCCAAGGGGGTAGTTTGGGGCCAAGGCACCCAGCCCAAGGGGAGCCTGTTGCCTCTGACTCTCTCATGGTAGCTGTATTAGTCAGCTGGGGCTGCCACCATCAAATAACTGGATGAGTGACTTCACTAGAATCTGTTTCCTCATAACTCAGGAGGCTGAATGTCCAGGTGCTGACAGGCCTGGCATCTCCTGAGGCCTCTCGCCCTGACTTGCAGGCGCCCGCCTTCTCCCGTTCCTGACACAGCTTTCCCTCTGTGTCCACGCTTCCCCAGTGTGACTGTCGGTGTCCAGATTTCCTCTTCTTACGAGGACACCAGTCAGACTGGGTTAGGACCCAGCCTAGGGGCCTCATTTTGCTTTAGTGACTGTTGTAGAGACCCAGCCTCCAAGTATAGTCACGTCTGAGGTTGCTGGGGTTTAAGGCCCCCGCACATGAATTCTCCGCAGGGGACACTAAGCTACACGGCGGTAATTAAGGGGCATGCTAGGGGCTTCCCCGGTGGCGCAGGGGTATAGACTCCGCCTGCCAACGCAGATGTGGGCTCCATCACCGGTGGGCAGCTGAGCAGACACACACAAGGCACACACTGTCTGCCTCATTCACGCAGCGTTTGCACACCTCCAGAGAGTACGTACATGTCACCTAAAACCTTCTAACAGCCGCTACCCTTCCCATCACCTTGTCGCCTTGTTCCCCAACTGGTTTCAAAGCGGAGCTGCCTTCATAGATGGCCACACTCTGGGCCAGCGTCCAAGAGATGTGAGGAGATGCTGCGAAGGCTGTCGCTTCTAGCTTCTGGGGCTCCTCTGACCACAGTTAGGCTCTGCTGCCTACTGGGTGCTGAAACTGAGGCTCACCTAAGATTCCGCTCACAGGTTTACTTTTTATTTCCCCGAGAAGATTCTTCGAGCTCAGATGCTTTCCATCAGTGTGAGGTGTATTCCTGCAAGAAGCACCCTAATTGCAAGGAGGGGCAGGATTTCCCAGATGATGAGTCCCTTTGAAAGGACTGTGGTTACTGAGACATCTTGAGTTTCGTCCTCATTAAAGCAGATGGGAGCGAGCAAGCCTGCTGCTGTTGATGGTGAACAACTTTATTTATTATTCCTTTTGACTGGTGGAAAGATTCTTTAATTCTGTAGAGCTTCACAATTTTCAAACGTTTCACACACATGATATCACAAAATCCCATAGTAACCCCTTTTTTCCCCAGGTGGCTCAGTGGGAAAGAATCGACCTGCCAGTGCAGGAGACGCAGGAGATGGGGTTCAGTCCCTGGATTGAGGAGATTCCCCTGGAGGAGGAAATGGCAATCCATTCCAGTACTCTTGTCTGGGAAATCCCATGGACAGAGGAGCCTGGCAGGCTGTAGTCCATGGGGTTGCAAAGAGTCAGATGACAGAGAGTCTGAGCATGCACGCACCCCTGTATCGCCCCGTTTCCCTCTCCCCACTGGTAACCACGCGTTTGTTGTCTACATCTGACTCTGCTTCTTTTTTTTGTATTGTTCACGTACGTTGTATTTTTCAGATTCCACATATAAGTGATACCATATAGTGTTTGTCTTTAACTGAGATTTTATTTAACATAATGCCCTCCAAGTCCACCCCTGTTGCCGCAAATGGCAAGATTTCCCTCTTTGTTGCGGTCGAGTGGTATACGGACAGCGGTGCTTTGTTCCTCGGTCCCCTCAAGGGCCCTAAGTTCTGCAGAAGGGGCTCTGCTCACCCCACCTTCTGGGGATTGCCACTAACTCCTCACTGGGGTTCTTGCTTCCCAGGCAGTGACGGTTTTAGAAGGACTTAGAAACCCCCGAGTCCACTTTCTCACCTAAAAGAAAGAGGGCCGGCGTGCCTCCCCATCACGCCCTCCCCCGAGCTGGAACGGCGTCAAGTAAACCCAGCAGACGTTAATTATGGCCGAGGACTCCATGCAGAGCTTTATATGCAAGCCTTCTGCGCTCTGTTTAATGTCCTCCGAGAAACCTCATAACAAGTTAATGTTTATACGGGCCTATTAATCTTCAAAGCATTTCAATGGCTTTAGTCAGCCCCACTGACCCTCTTTTTCAGGTAATAATCAGACTTTCTGGTCTCAGATTCTTTCCCCTTCTGCGTCTACATTCTTGGTGGAAGACAAAACAAACAGGGAGACAGAAACGCCGTGCGCTCCTGCCTCGGGGCCAGGCCGGGGTTTGGGTGGGCGGCATTCCAGCCTTCCTGCTCTGCTCCCTCCAGGCCTCCCCTCAACGAGGGCTGGCTCCGCAGTGAGAGGCTCAAAGCCACATTTGATTCCTGAAAACTGTGACCAGCGTTTCAGGCTGCTTTTCATTAAACACATGCACGCTTGGACTGGAGCGCATTCTCACACACCAGCAAGGAGTTTTCCGTGGGGGGCGGGGTGGGAATGGGTGGGGTCCTCTGAAGAGCCCCGCATCAGCCCGTCGGGGCACTGACTGGCTGCAGGGTGAAGAACACTGCTGGAAGTCAGACAGGCCACCCCTTCCAGGGAAGACCGCTCTCACTCCCACGAGGTCTGGCGCACGAACAGCTAGGATGGGCTTCTGCTTAGTCGCTCAGTCCTGCCTGACCCTTCACCACCCTATGGACTGTAGTTCTCCAGGCTCCTCTGTTCCTGAGGTTTTCCAGGCAGGAATCCTGGAGCGGGTGGCTATGCCCTCCTCCAGGGGATCTTTGAACCTGCATCTTCTGTGTCTCCTGCATTTCAGGCGGATTCTTTACTCTCTGGGCCATGGGGGTCGGAAAGATCCCCTGGAGAAGGAAATGGCAACCCACTCTAGTATTCTTGCCAGGGCATGACTGAGCAACTGAGGACAGGGTTCAGTTCAGTTCAGTTCAGTCGCTCAGTCGTGTCCGACTCTTTGCGACCCCGTGAATTGCTGCACACCAGGTCTCCCTGTCCATCACCAACTCCCGGAGTTCACTTAGACTCATGTCCATCAAGTTGGCCATGCCATCCAGCCATCTCATCCTCTGTTGTCCCCTTCTCCTCCTGCACCCAATCCCTCCCAGCATCAGAATCTTTTCCAGTGAGTCAACTCTTCACATGAGGTGGCCAAAGTACTGGAGTTTCAGCTTTAGCATCACTTCCCTGGTGGCTCAGAGGTAAAGCATCTGTCTACAATGTGGGAGACCTGAGTTCGAGCCCTGGGGTGGGAGATCCCCTGGAGAAGGAAATGGCAATCCACTCCAGTACTATTGCCTGGAAAATCCCATGGACAGAGGAGCCTGGCAGGCTGCAGTCTATGGGGTCGCAAAGAGTTGGACACGACTAAGTGACTTCACTTCTTCCAAAGAATACCCAGGGCTGATCTCCTTTAGAATGGACTGGTTGGATCTCCTTACAGTCCAAGGGACTCTTAAGAGTCTTCTCCAACACCACAGTTGAAAAGCATCAATTCTTCAGTGCTCAGCTTTCTTTATAGTCCAACTCTCACATCCACACATGACCACAGGAAAAACCATAGCCTTGACTAGACAGACCTTTGCGGACAAAGTAATGTCTCTGCTTTTCAAAATGCTATCTAGGTTGGTCATAATTTTCCTTCCAAGGAGTAAGTGTCTTTTAAAAAATTTCATGGCTGCAATCACCATCTGCAGTGATTTTGAAGCCCAAAAAGATAAAGTCTGACACTGTTTCTACTGTTTCCCCATCTATTTCCCATGAAGTGATGGGACCAGATGCCATGACCTTCGTTTGCTGAATGTTGAGCTTTAAGCCAACTTTTTCACTCTCCTCGTTCACTTGCATCCAGAGGCTCTTTAGCTCCTCCTCACTTTCTGCCTAAGGACGGGCTTAGTGAGACCTAAACTTCAGTTTCCACAGTGCTGTTCCCACCAGTCTTGGCAAGTTTTTTGCAGACAGAGCACTTCTATTTCCAGGGGACCCCAGGAGATATGTGGGTCATGTTCTTCCTCTGTGGCTGTTCCTGCAAAGACCAAGGACCCGGCTCCTTGTTTCCAGCTCCATGCCTCTCACTGGCAGAGCTCTCACCAAAGGGATCTTTCTCCAATGGTTCAGGAAAGGTCAATGAAATAGCTGTTCAAAGCAGGGGATTTGGAGGAAAGAAGTCAAGAAGAATAATCAGCAGAAAACGTCCTTCTGGGTACAGCCTGATGCAAAGACATCTTAGAAAATGCAAAGAGGGCAGATGACCGAACAATGAGTCTGTGCATTTTGTTCCATAGAAATCCTCCCTAGAAAGGACCAGACTCCCACAGTCTGGATCAGGAAGTTCAGGAGGGGAATTTCCCTGGTGGTCCAGTGGTTAAGAATCCACCTTCCAGTGCAGGAGACTCGAGTTCAGTCCCTGGTCAGGGAACTAAGATGCCACGTGCCAAGGAGCAACTAAGCTGGCGCAACTGCTGAGCCCAGGGGCTCTAGAGCCCCATGTGCTGCACCAGGAGAGGCCTGAGAGCCACATCAAAGACCCAGTGCAGCTGAGAACAGTAAATAATAATGAAACATTCTGGGGTGGATGGACAGCCACCCGGGTCCTGCCAATGCCCCCTCCCTCTGAGCCTCGGTGTGTGAATTATTTTGGACCAGGACATGAACAGGCATGTAACCCTGATGCGAGCAAACAAATCCCCTGCAGACACTAGTCTGATGCTTATTATCTGGCTGTTTTCCTCTGCCATCATCACCAGTCTAGTATCAGCCTAGCACCCAGAGCACAGAGACAGCCATGGGATTCTGTTAAAAGAGATAACTACTCAGCCATCCAATAGCCTTGCCTGTCCAGGCTCACGGGCAGAGATGATGACACGAATTTTCCAGTTGAGAAAGAAAAATCTTTCACTTCTTACTTATCACCTTAATCGTGTTTTTGGTGGTTGTTGTTGTTGTTAGAGGGACCAGGAATCCCCAGAGGGAAGTGATGGCTAGAGAAGGTGTCAGGGGGTCACAGCAAGGAGCTCAGATAATGACCCTCCAGTTCTGCTGGGGGTGGAGATCCAGGCCTCTGCTTCCAGGCTCAGCCTAGCTCCAGGCAACCAACCAGAGGACACTGTTTCCCATCGCCGAGGATATCTATTCGACAGAGCAAGACAGGCTCACTCACCTGGTGGACTGCGTGAGCAGTGTGTATTGCTGCCTGCCTGTCTCATGGGCACTGCCTCTGAGTGCTCACCCAGCCCTTCCCCCAACCATCTCTTCCACCCAAATACAGATTTGGACCCTAGAAAGTACCTGTACTATACCACGGTCTTTGTTATTGTTCAGTTGCTCAGTCGTGTCCGACTCTCTGCAACCCCATGGACTGTAGCCCACCAGGCTCCTCTGTCCGTGGAATTCTCCCGGCGAGAATACTGGACTGGATAGCCATTCCCTTCTCCAGGGGATTTTCATGACCCAGGGATCAACCCATGACTCCTGCATGGGTAGGCGGATTCTTTACTACTGAGCCATCTGGGAAGTCCATCCATGGTCTGGACACCGACAGTTTTCTCTGTGCTCTGGGACATTCCTGCAAAAAGTCAGAGTTGATGCAAAGCTTTCCTGTGACCAGGGGTGTGTAAGGGAGAACTGTTGGACTCCCAACTACCAGTGATGCTCCGGTGGGAACAAAAGGCCGCCTGCCAGTCCAGGAGTCGACACCTTCCCAGGATAGCTCAGTGCTTAGTTCTCTGAACAGAGGGAGGATAGCTGTGGAGCAGGGGTGGGTATGGCCTGCAGAGGGACAGGAAAATCAGGAATAGATGCAGTTGTTCTTTGTTGTTCAGTTGCTAAGTGATGTCCAACTCTTTGCGACCCCATGGATGACAGCACCAGTCATTAGGCCAGGCTTCCCTGTCCTTCACTATCTCCCAGAGTTTGCTCAGATTCGTGTCCATTGAGTGGGTATTATCCTGGAAATTAGCAATCAGATTCTAGGCCAGTGGTCTTTGAAAATGATATGCTTTCCCACGGCTAAAAAAGCCTGATTTTAAAGGGATGTTTCTATTCTCATTATTTTTAAGATGAGGCAGCAGTGGGGCAGAAATCTTGCAGTGGGGATTAGTGATCCAAAGCAGACCTGTGGGCAGGAGTGGACTGCAGGCTCTCCTGATTGCCGCTTGATAGGGAACCCTGAACGTGTCCAGAGGAGCCATCAGCAGAGACCGTGAAGGTGGAGAGACTGGGGGTGGCAGAGAGGGGCGAGGGACAAGCAGGCGAGCTGGTTCTCGTCGGGCCGGCTCCTGATTCACACTGCCGCTGGGAATCCAGCTCCAGCTGCCTTGATGTTGG
Source organism: Aepyceros melampus (assembly GCA_006408695.1). Lineage (NCBI taxonomy): Eukaryota > Metazoa > Chordata > Mammalia > Artiodactyla > Bovidae > Aepyceros > Aepyceros melampus. The sequence continues at coordinate 139,435 of SJXQ01011522.1, read as the reverse complement.
GGCAGGAGAGGAGAAAGGCCCCGCCAAAACCAAGAGCATCGTTCCAGTCAGGTTTGGATGGGAAGAAAGGGCTTGCGGAGGAGGACGATCGTCTTGGCGAGTCCTTGGAGAGTTGTCGGGACAATTTGGAAGTGAAACTCAACTTTGGAAACCATCACGTGCATTGTTCTGAAACGATCTTATGTGAAACTGGAAATGCCCACGTGAGCTGCTTACTCTGGGGACTCCTTGCTACACATTTTAAATTCCACATGGTTCCCTTTGTCACTTCTCACATCTTATAGCACCCCTGTCCCCAGGCTGCAGAGAAGTTGGAGAGAAGACAGGGGACTGGGTGGGAATGGTCGCCTGACCCATATCACTGATTGTCTTGTGGCGGGGTGGTGACGGTGTAAATACAGGGCACCCAGTCACCTTGAAATTTTGTTATTTTCCTAGTATAAATGTGCTCTGAATATAGGGCTTCCCAGGTGGCTCACTAGTAAAGAATCCACCTGCTGATGCAAAAGATTTGGCTTCGATCCCTGGGTCAAGAAGATCCCCTGGAGGACGAAATGGCAACCCACTCCAGCATCCTTGCCTGGGAAATCCCATGGACAGAGGAACCTGGCGGGCTACAGTCCATGGGACCGCAAAGAGTCAGACACGAATTGAGTATGCACACATGTTCTAAGAATTGCTTGGAATACACTTATACTAAAAAATAATTGTTTATCTGAAATTCAAACTTAACAATATTTTTTGTTGTTTTGCTAAGTTTGATAGCCCTTCTTCAGGGAGATTCAAACAAACTCAGTCAAGAATTATTCTTTTTCTGCCAAAAGCCCTAGCATATATGCATGGGAAACACAGAATGCCAGCCTTTGTGACAGGACAGTAAAGGACAAAAGACAGCCGTCTTCTAGCATCAAGCAGCTGTGGCAATGACTGGTGGGCGGAGTACCTCGGCAGCTCAGGGGTCCCCTAAATTTTCAACCTCAGAACAGAGCCTCCTTTAGAAACAGCAGGAAGTGGGTTCTGTAAATGGTTACCGAGGACCATCCATTCAAGTGACTGCTATGGGTTGTATTTTCCCTGAAAAAAAGATAGGTCAGAGTCCTAAGCCTTGCTACCTCATAATGCGTCTTGGTTCGGAAATGGGATCTTTGCAGATATAATTAGTTAGGATGAGGTCACTCATAGTGGCAAGGGTGGGTCCTCGTCCCCGGGGACCATCAGCAGTGCCGCAGGCACACAGGGAGCTGCCCCGTGATGACAGCGGCAGAGACGAGGCGATGCGTCTACGGGCCACGTGAGATGAGTGCAACTGTGCAGAAGCTTGAGCATTCTTTGGCATTGCCTTTCTTTGGGCTTGGAATGAAAACTGACCATTTCCAGTCCTGTGACCACTGCTGAGTTTTCCAAATTTGCTGGCATATTGAGTGAAGCACCTTCACAGCACCATCTTTCAGCATTTGAAACAGCTCAACAGGAATCCGTCACCTCCACTAGCTTTGTTAGTAGTGATGCTTCCTAAGGTCTGCTTGACCTCACTTGACTGGTGGAGTGGGATATACAAAATAGAGACGGTTTACCAGGATTTGCAGATCTAGACACAAAGATAAGAGGAGTCCCTGGCATCTCCTGGGGGAGGGGAGCTATTTCTCCTGCCTGCCATAGGCTTGATGACAGCAGAAATGCATTTCAGATGTTCCTAGCTTACGTGTGTGTCAGCATGGGTAGATAAAACTATGTGACATTGTCTATTGACTGCAGTCTGTATATAATGCCTTCCCTGGTAGAGGTCATACTCAAGTAATCTTGATTGTCATTTTGAAGTCTCACATTAAAATAATTGCTTGCGATGCTGTCAGCAAGGTAAGTAGATCAGGAGACTCAAAAGGCCCATGTCAGTATAATATCTAGGTGAGAAGAGCCTCCACCCTCTGGAGAAATGTGTCTTTCTCATTCGCTTCTGCTCAAGGGTGACATGTGTACTCTTCCACCTCCAAACGCCACCAGTGGCTGTGTATTCTGAAAATATAAAGTGATCTGAATGGATCTAATGTGCACTCAAATTAAAAAAAAACCAGATATATTCTCCATCACTTAGGATAAGGCAGCCTCCCATCATTCAACCCTACTTCACTCAGCTCATCCACAAGCAAAAAGCGGTGACGAGTTTGAGGTCAAAGTTCTAAAATTAGACAGAAATGTTTATTCATTTCCCACTAGGCGGAACGCTTAGGCGACACCAGCCTTAGATGTACCAGGTATACAGGTATTTGTTTGTGAATGTGTGAATTGTATACGAATTTGCTGTCATGGGGACTCTGGGTAACATTAATGGACAGCTCGGTTGTTTTGACATGAGTTACAATTAAGGTTGTGGGGGAGATCTGTCAGACCTTTGCTTATAGCCAGGGATAAACATCCTCTACCCTCCCCACCCATCATCTCTGAAGGACACTCATCCTTGAGTTGGGTTCCTTGTGTTGAGGTTTCAGCCATGGGGTTCTGGGTTCTTCAGTTCTGCTTCTACCCTTTTCTTGGCTTTAGTGCCCATTCTTTCCCACACATTTGTCCCTCAACTGTCATCTCTTTTAAGAGCTCGCCTCTTCCAGGAAGTCTTCCTGGAATCACTGCTTTGCCCTCCATCCTCGTCATTTTGTTTTTCTTTAACTTTCTATTTTATACTGGAATATAGTTGATTAACAATGTTGTGATAGTTTCATGTATACAGCAAAGTGATTTAGTTGTATGTATGCATGTATCTTTAGTTGTATACATACATGAGACTTCCCTGGTGACTCAGATGGTAAAGCATCTGCCTACAATGTGGGAGACCCGGGTTCAGTCCCTGGGTTGGGAGGATCCCCCTGGAGAGGGAAATGGCAACCCACTCCAGTACTCTTGCCTGGAAAATCCCTTGGATGGAGAATCCTGGTAGGCTACAGTCCATGGGATTGCAAAGAGTCGGACACGACTGAGCGACTTCACTTTCACTTTTCATAATCCATTCTTTCTCAAATTCTTTTCCCATCTAGTTTGTTACATAATACTGAGCAGGTTCTCTGTGTTTACAATAGGTCCTTGTTGGTTATCTATTTTAAATATAGCAGCGTGTATCTATTGATCCCAAACTCCCTAATTATTCCTTCCCCTACCCTTCCCTTCTAGTGACCATAGGTTTGCTAAGTCTGTTTCTGTTTTGTAAATAAGTTTGTTTGTATCATTTTTTAGCTTCTATCGACATATAAGCGATATCCTATAATATTTTTCTTTCTCTATGTGACTTACTTAACTCAATGTGAAATCTCTAGGCTCATATTGGAGAAGGAAATGGCAACCCACTCCAGTGTCCTTGCCTGGAGAATCCCAGGGACGGGGGAGCCTGGTGGGCTGCCGTCTGTGGGGTCACACAGAGTCAGACATGACTGGAGCGACTTAGCAGCAGCAGCTCGGCTCATCTGTGTTGCTGGGAATGGCATTACTTCATGTTTTTAATGACTGAGTAGTATTCCATTGTGTTTATGCATCACATCTTTATCCACTCCTCTGTCAATGGACATTTAGCTTTCTTCTGCGTCTTGGTTATTGTAAGCAGTGCTGCAATGAGTCTTTGGGGTCATAGATCCTTTCTGGCCATCTTTTTCTCTCAGTATAAGCCCAGGAGTAGAATTAATAGATCACATGGTAGCTTTATATTTAGTTTCTAAAGTAACTTCCATACTCTTTTCCATAGTGGCAACATCAGTCTACATTCCCACCAGCAGGAGGAGGGTTCCCTATCCTCATAATTTATGTAATCCGTTCCAAATCTACCATAATTGAGCTCACAGTGATAACCGCTTTGCCGTGTGTACCTGATTCTACTAAAACCTTTTCTGGGTCTCTTTCCAGAATCCTCAAATTTCACTCTCCCCTATGGGCTACCCCACCCTCCCCCACTTCCACACAATGCTTTTGTGTCCACGCCCACGTGACCTGAGTCCACAGTGCGCTTCTTAAATATACTTTATGACATTCACGAAAGTTAGGGAGATAATTTTCTTCCTATTCATTCATAGGAAAAATTGCCGAGCCACCTGGAGCAGTCACTCACTTATCACTCAGGGTTTTATCCCGTTTCCCCCGTAATTAGATTACCTGTGACGCAGCCACCTAACTGCCCGCCCTGCCCCCAGGAAGTCCCGCGCTATCTGTGGACACACACGCCTCCCCACCCCTGATCAGATGTCAGGCGCGGTCTCCTTTCCACGCAAACATCTGCTCTGTTGTTCCAAGTCCACCACGAGAGCCAGCCAGCTCGGACTAGTGAGGGGTGTGTTCCCCGGCGAGGCACCAAGTCCTGGCCCCCCTCAAACTGTGTGAACTCTCATCCCTGACTAGCAGAGCCTCTGTGCCCACATCTGGGAATAAGCCACCACTCCCCATACTGTGCCCGTGGGTGCTGGTAGCCTGGAGCTAAAATGAGTCTAAGAGACCAAATGACTCTTGCCATTGACGTGAATGCGTTGGTGCCTGTTCAGGCGTGTCCGACTCTTTGTGACCCCATGGACTGTAGCCCACCAGGCTCCTCTGTCCCTAGGATTTTTACAGTAAGTAGTTTTTATTTGAGCGACTTCACTTTCACTTTTCACTTTCATGCATTGGAGAAGGAAATGGCAACCCACTCCAGTGTTCTTGCCTGGAGAATCCCAGGGACGGGGGAGCCTGGTGGGCTGCCATCTATGGGGTCGCATAGAGTTGGACACGACTGAAGCGACTTAGCAGTAGCAGTTTTTATTTGGGGCAGTCACAGATTGCTTTTTTCCCTTCTATCTAACAGATGAATGAACGATCGGCCTACCAGGATCTGGGAACCGAGAGACTCCAGCACATAGGGTGCATCCAGTTGTGCTTCCAGATGTCTCCACGGCCTTCCTAGGAACCTGGGGTCCTGACTCAGCCACCTCCTGGCCCCGAACTTGCCCCTTGGGCCTGCAGGAGGCTCGGCCCAGCCAGGGACAGTGGGTGCAGCTTGCGGTGGCAGTTTTTTTTTTTTTTTAAGTATATAATAATTTGCAGATGTTGGCAGTCACCAGCAAAGTCAGAGGAAAGTTCCAAATGCCAAACCACATAATATATCATTTTTACTGTCTGATTCCTGGAAATGAGGCCGTATCGCAATACAGCAGTTCATGGTGATGAGTAGGCCTGTTCCCTTTAGGCAGTGGACTGGGGCCAGCCTGGGCTCCCCTAGTGGCTCAGATGGTAAAGAATCCGCCTGCAACACAGGAGACCCCGGTTCAGTCCCTGAGTCGGGAAGATCCCCCGGAGAAGGGCATGGCTAACCACTTCAGTGTTCTTGCCTGGAGAATCCCATGGACAGAGGAGCCTGGTGGGCTACAGTCCATGGGGTGGCAAAGAGTTGGACACGACTGAGTGGCTGACACTGGGGCCAGCCTGGGGGAGGTTATTGGCTGTTTATCAACTGTGCTCGTCTACGAAGATGGGGAGACGTCTCTTTACTTCTGCTTAGTGAGCAAGAAGATCACCTGTCTTCTTCGCCTGAAAGTGCACCTTAAAAAATTCCAGCTGCACAGAGCTCAGGTTGAAGAAATATGACAGCACCTGTGTAGGTTTCTCATGTCTAAATCTGGCATCCTTAACCTCTTTGTGCTGAGACTCCTTCGGCAGCTGGAGAAGCCTAGGACGCCTTCTCAGAATAAAGACTTAATTACATAGGATTACCTAGGAAACCATTATGCTGAAGCAGAATTCACAACATGGTACAAAAAACCAGATCTGTGAAATGGTAATCCACGTACTTCTTTATTAATATATTAAAAACAAGACTGAGTAGTCCAAGAGCAACCATAATTTCTGTTTTTATTTATTACATTTTTTAACTGTAAAATATACTTCTAATTAAAATAATAATAAGGAAGTAGAATAGAAGCTTGGTGTGGTGAAAATTCTATAATTATATATATATAGTCCATGTGAACATAAATCATAATATAAGAATATATTAATTATAATAACAATAATTATAGAAAGAAAATAATTCTACCTAGAGCCCAAAGATCACTCCTAATACGTAATTTATTTTTGGCCCTCCTTCACTTTATTTTTTAAAATATGTTTTTAATTAGAGGATAATACAGTATTGTGATGGGTTTTGCCATACATCAACATGAATTGGCCACAGGTATTCATACGTCCCCTCCCTCTTGTGCCACCCCCCCACCTCTCTCCTCTCCATGTTTATTGGAGGGTATTGCTTTAGAAGGCTGTGTTAGTTTCTGCCGTACAGGATGTGTGTATATGTGTACACGCAGCCCCTCTGCCTTGGGTTTCCTTCCCATTCAGGTCGCCACAGAGTCCTGAGCAGAGTTCCCTGAGCTCTACGGTCGGTTCTCATCAGTCGTCTCCTTTATACACCACAGTGTAGCTGCCAGAATGTCGGAGTAGAGATGAGCGTGGAAGGGATTTAAGGTTCTTGCAATGGTCGTAACGTAGTATGAACGTACCTCTGGTTCAGTGGTCACAGGGGTGACGGACCCTGTGGGGTTTGTTGCCTGTGCTCCTAATGGAAGGAACTGCAACATTCTGCGGGAGGTCAGTGAAGATACAGACAGACTCTCTTCCCATCCACATTTACAGACAATGGGACTTCTAACCAGGTGAGGCCCTGTGTCCTGTGGCTCTGTGGTGGCGGCTTCAGGCACACATGGACACTCCCCTGCAGCTGACATCCTGTTGCAAGCCCCTGCTTGGCCTTGCAGCTCTGATGACCCTTGACCTCCCACCATTTCTGAGTCCTGGTTTATCTTCCCCAAGGTCTCTGAGTTGAACTGGATCCTCATGATGAGTCTAGAGATTTACCCACCCCACCGACCCATCCAAGGAGTCAAGTCAGATGGAAGGAGTTTGTTCTTTTTATATAGGCCTAAGTCCATATAGGCTTACTTTCAAGGCTTACTCCTCGGGAAAAAGTTATGACCAACCTAGACAGCATATTAATAAGCAGAGACATTACTTTATCAACAAAGGTCCATCTAGTCAAGGCTATGGTTTTTCTAGTAGTCATATATGGATATGAGAGTTGGACTATAAAGAAAGCTGAGCACAGAAGAATTGATGGTTTTAAACTGTGGTGTTGGAGAAGACTCTTGAGAGTCCTTTGACTACAAGGAGATCCAACCAGTCCATCCTAAAGGAGACTGGTCCTGGGTGTTCATTGGAAGGACTGATGCTGAAGCTGTCATCCTCTGGACGACAGAGGATGAGATGGTTGGATGGCATCGCTGACTCGATGGACATGAGTTTGAGCAAGCTCCGGGAGTGGGTGATGGACAGGGAGGCCTGGCGTGCTGCAGTCCATGGATTGGCGAAGAGTCAGATAGGATTGAGCAACTGGACAACAGCAACAGTGTCCATATAGTGAGTCTACTCCATTTGAAAGAGTTTTCCCAAAAAAATAAGACCCAGATCACGAAGCCTGGTTTCCAGCAAGGCAGCCTGCTGCACCTGTACTTGTTTCCTGTGGCTGCTGCAACAAAGGGACCCAAAACAGCAGAGAGGTTGTTCTAGAGGCCAGAAGCCACAGATCAAGGTGTCAGCAGGGCCGAGCTCGCCAAAGACCCAGGAGAGGACGCTTCCTGCCTCTTCCGGCTTCTGATGGCTCCAGGTGTCCCTTGGCACGTGGTCACCTCTCTCCCATCTTTGCTCTGTCTTCACGTGGCCTCCTCCCTCTGCGTCCTTTATGATGATAAAATGATGAAAGTCACTCAGTCATGTCTGACTCTCTGCGACCCTATGGACTGGAGCCCGCCAGGCTCCTCTGTCCATGGAATTCTCCAGGCAAGAATACTGGAGCGGGTTGGCATTTCCTTCTCTGGGGGTTTTTCCTGACCCAAGGATCAAACATGGGTCTCCCACATAGCAGGCAGATTCTTTACCCTCTGAGCTACCAGGGGAAGCCCTGCCTCCTTGATGAAGACACAGTTCAACTCACTAAAACACCTGAGTCACTAATTGTCTATAGGAGTGATGGAGTGGTGGAAACCAGGAAAACCAGAGAAGCCAAAACTCTTCAGATGGCACCCCAGAAGGCTGGGCTGCCACAGATTAAGGGAGCCCAACTTTCTGAAGAACTCGCCCTGTGCTCGATGCAGAGCCTGGAGCTTGCATGCCTTCTCTCTAACCACACAGTTGCTGTATTCCCATTTTACAGATGAGCAAATGGAGGCTCAGAGAGGTTAAATTAGCTTGTTCACATCTGCAAATCAGTCCTGGAGTGAATCCAGAAAGCTTCATTCCAGGGGTTCTCACCAGCTGCCCCGTGAGGCCATATAGGATGCTAGTCATTTACGACGTGTGACTATTTGGATTTAATGAAATTATAAAAAACCTAAGATGCAGTTCTTCCACAGTGATGGTGGGAAGTAGCTGCCATATTGGACGACACGGACATGGAATATTTCCGTCAGAACAGAAAGCGCCACAGGATGGTACTGCTCTGGACCCATGTTTATATTTATTTTATAATAATACCTGGTTCAATGGCCTGACAACTAACCAGAATCCTCAGTTAACCAGACATTTCTTTCAACATGTAATTTTGTGGAATAAGAAGCAAATGAGGGGCAGCAGACAGTGGAAGAGAGATTTTAAAAAGTCCAGCCACATTCTGAGTAATGCTAGGTGAGTGGCTAAGTGTAGCTCCACCTCTGAGTTCAGTGGGGTCATCTTGAACCTATGACCTCCGGGCAGCAGTTCCCAAAAACAAGAGTCAGTTATGTTTACTCCATTATAATGACTAGGGCAAGAAGGTAGATGGGGTTTCTTCCATAAATGTCCAGAGTTTGCATTATCTTTGAGCGCTTTATAGAACTAAGTGAAGCGAAGAGGAACTGTTAGTTGCTCAGCTGTGTCCAACTCTTTGCGACTCTATGGACTGTAAGCCCACAAGGCTCCACTGTCCATGGAATTCTCCAGACAAGCAACTCCCAACAAATCAAGTTATCATTCTTCATTTCATAGAAATTAAAGGAGCCAGAGAAACTCAAGAGACTACCTGAGACCAGATTAAATGAGTGCAGACTCTGCACACACCCTGGTCTTATCAGCAACCCCGCCCTTGAACCCTTGCTATAAAACTCCTCACCAAATCCTCCTGGGTGGGACACAGTTTTTGAGAGGCAAGAGCTGTGTCCTCCTTTGCTGGCAAAGCAATAAATCTCTTCTTCTCTCCTACACTCCAAACTCTGTCTCCTGGATTCAATTTGGCCCTGGTGCACAGAGGCTAGGTTTTCAGCATGACCGTCACCTAAACCCCCAGATACGTGGGCAGAGGTGTCCCTTCAAGCCCTTGGAAAAGGCCTGTGTACCCTTTCCCATCCACGTCCCGCTCTCAGAGTGTCTCCATGAGCTGCGTCCACAGCGGCTCCTGGGACCTCATCTAATTCAGCAGGAAGAGCAGCCCCAGACAGATCTCCTTGGGTCTCATTTACAGAGGAATCCTGCTTAGCCCATCAGGAACTAGCAGGACAGGATCTGGAGTCTGATTCTAGATTCTTCTTGACTTGTCTTCCTAGCCTTCTTGCGAGTCTTCAGGAATATAGGCACCTGCGAATGTTTACCGGGGAGGTTTGCTGGGGAGCTGGGGATGGTGATGGGGAGGTTGGAGGATCAAGCTGTCTTATAGTCTAAGAAGACTCCCTTCAGGGAGTAGAACATTTCTCTCTACTGGCTATGTGCCAAGGTTAAGGACAGAGCCACAATTAGTGGGAAAGGTCGCCTTGGGATCATGTGAGCCCACTGTTTGGCAGCCCCCGGGGTGGTGGGTGGATGGAGCCGTGGGGATGGCCTCAGTGGAGGCTGACCTTTCAGGCCATAAATGGCAATTTTGAAAAGATAATTACCCCATCACACTGCTTATATTTATTTCAAGAGCTTATAAAACTGCTCACTCACTGTGCTGGAAGCTGTGGGGTCAGCTCTGTTTACTGTCGACATAAATAAATGTGTTGTTTTTTCCTAAGAAAAGTCACCATTGGTTGCATAAATAGTCTTCTGTCTGTGTCCTCTCCCTAGTTTACCTGGTTTGGGGAAGAGTGGGTTTGTCGGTAGCTGAGACGCTGCCATCACTAAGAGGTCAGCAGAGAGACAAGGTGGTCCTGGGAAAGATGACTGTGTCCCCCTCAGGTGCCGTGTCCCCCAGGGGGCGCCCCCAGTGATGCGTGCCATGCGGCCTGATGAAGTCAAGGCTGGCGCCCACATGTCAGTGTCCACTAGGCTCACCTGAGTATCTAGAAAGAACACAGATTCCTGCCCCAGGAACCTGCTTTCTCATGAGCACCCCAGGGGCAACCCAGATGCAGAAACCCCAGAGTGGATCCGAGGGGCCAGGGCCCTCCATGTGAAATCATCTGACAGGAGTCACAGTAGCTGACTCAGCCTTTTGACCCCAAGTGCCAACATGATGCTTTATGGAAAAAGCCTCTGTCCGGACTGGAGTGGATAGCCATTCCCTTCTCCAGGGGATCTTCCTGACCCAGGGATTCGAACCCAGGTCTCCTGCATTGCAGGCTGACTCTTTACTGTCTGAGCCGCCAGGGAAGCCTGAGAAATGTTCCACCTAGAGGTATATTTGGGGCTGAAAGAAGCACAAAGGGCCAACTATAAAGCCAGTGCTTCTGCTGCTAATAGCTGCTTCAAGCTCCTGTCAATGCTGGCCTTTACTTGGATCAGAGACATCCCCTTCACTTCATTCATTAAATCACAATTCACTGAGCACCTCTGAGTGCCAGGCATGGGGGATCCAGCGGTGAGCAAGGCCGGCCCCTGGGCCTGCCCTCGGGAAGCCTAAATTCCAGGGAAGGGATCAGGCCCCAAACACTGATTGCTTTGTTTTCCCTTCCATTTATCTTTCCCATCTCTTCAGCCAAGACACCCATTGTCTTGCAGAGAAAGGACACCTCAACATTTATCATGACCCTTGAAGTTCATCATCTTTTCTTAAAACTATTTTTAATTGAAGAATAATTGCTCTGCAATATCGTGTTGGTTTCTGCCATACATCAACATGAAGCAGCCAGAGGGATGCCTACGTCTGCTCCCCCTTGACCCTCCCTCCCACGCCCCAGCCCATCCACCCCTCTGGGTTGGCACAGAGCCCCAGTCTGAGTGGAGTCACACAGCAAATTCCCCCTGGCTGTGTACTTGACATGCGGTTGTGTATATGTTTCAATGCCAGCCTCCCAGTTGCCCTTCCCGCCCTGTGTTCACAATTCTGTTCTCTCTGTGTCTCCATTGCTTCCCTGGAAATAGAGTGGTCAGATTATATGAAGTCTGTGGTCTTGGAATCCAGGGTTTCTGATGGCCAAACTATGTGTTCAATGCCGAAGCCCCTCATGTATCAGTGCGAGTCCCAGATCAGTGGAACGAGGTACAACCCCGGCTGCAGAAGCTGGGTTACCCAAGGAGACTCCCCACCCCTGCCTGGCCTGAGTGCTAAACCAAGGTGGGATGTGTCTGGGAAGAAGTAAGGAAGGCTCTGGACTGTTGTCTCCAAAACCAACCCCCATTTGTGATCAATCCCAACATGACGCCCTACAGAGCACCGGAAGGACCACAGCTGAGATGCCACTTCTATCTCCTCATGGCTTCTCGCCTGGGCCAGCCTGTTCAGTGCCTCTGTTGCCCCTGGTACCCTCTAGTCTAACTCTGATGACTCTTGATGTAAATGCCTCTGTGTAGTCAGAGTTGGTGCTGGTTGTAGTTGAATCATAAAGTCAGAGTCATGGTGATTGGGGCATCCTTGACTCTGAATGCAGGTGGGATAAGGAAAGAACAGAACCAGTAAGGACAGAGCCCGATGCCCCACTGAGCAAACTCAGAAGTGGGAGGCTCTGCTGGTCTAGGGCCAGCCCCTCCCAGGGGGTTTAGGAGCTGGATTGGCAGCCCCCTCTGCTGGGGAGGCTGAGCGGCCTAGGCGGGGCTGGTCTAACGCCCTCTGCACCCTCTCATCCTCTCCTTTCTCCCGAGAGTGGGCACACCACTGAGCAGGCTGGGAACCCTCCTGACAGCCCAGACTCGGGGCCACTTGACGGTCCTCTGAGCTCTGACTCTGCTCTTCCCTTGCCCAGAGATCACTTCCAGACACCCTTCCCTGCCCGAATCTCACCTGTTCATAAAGTCTAGCTGAGATGCCTCCACCTCCATCAGACTTTCCCAACCCCACCTTTGAACTCCTACTGAGCCCTTCAGATGCTCATAGGTTTCAGTGCCATGGTGATCCTCCTATTTGATTCATAGGAAAAGATTTCACCCTTCTCCCTCACCTCCCCTGGAGGGCCTGGGTCTGAACCTAACCTGGGGATAGCAGAAGGTCTACCCCATGCTCCTTCAATTTCCTTGGACAGGGCAGCAAGATGCTGATGCAGACAGCAGGGCTGGGCACAGAGCATGTGGCAAATGCGGTCAGACATGTCAGCTCAAACTGGGCAGCGACCGTAGTGACACAGTGAGGGAAGTACAGCCCTGCACTTCCCAGCGTGAGCTGCCCAGGTTACCAAGGACAATGACAACACAGTATTCTGAAAGCTGCGGTTTTCAAAATGCTCCCAATATACCAGATGATTTATCTACGTTATAATTGACTCTTACAATAGCCCTGCAGTGCTTAGTCAATCCTCATCACCATTACCATCATCACCATTAGCAGCGTCACCAACACCATGATCATCATGATCATGATCATGACACCGTCACCCTCACCATCACCCTCATCACCATCACCCTCATCACCATCACCAGCATCACCATCACCTTCATCACCATCACCAGCATCACCTTAAACATCATCACCATCCTCATCATCACCCTCATCACATCACCCTAATCAATCACCATCACCCTCACCACCATCACCAGTGTCACCAACACCGTGATCATCATCACCATGAACACTGTCACCCTCACCATCAGCCTCATCACCATCACCCTCATCACCATCACCAGCATCACCATCACCTTCATCACCATCACCAGCATCACCATCACCCTCACCACCATCACCAGTGTCACCAACACCGTGATCATCATCACCATGAACACTGTCACCCTCACCATCAGCCTCATCACCATCCCCCTCATTACCATCACCTTCATCATCATCACCAGCATCACCATCACCCTCATCACCATCAACCTAATCAATCACCATCACCCTCATCACCATCACCATCCCCCTCATTACCATCACCCTCATTACCATCACCCTCATCACCATCACCTTCATCATCATCCCAGCATCACCATCACCCTCATCACCATCACCATCACCCTCACCACCATCACCAGCATCACCATCACCAGCATCACCTTAAACATCATCACCATCCTCATCATCACCCTCATCACATCACCCTCATCACCATCTCCATCACCAGCATCACCATCACCCTCATCACCATCACCAGCATCACCAACACCGTGCTCATCATCACCACGAGCACCATCACCGTCACCCTCATCACCATTGCCCTCATCACCAGCATCACCATCACCATCCCCATCACCCACATCACCATCACCATCTCTTACATCATCACCATCACCATCCTCACCATCCTCAGCATCACCATCCTCACCAGCATCACCGGCATCATTCACAAAGGGGATGACCAAGACTGGAGAAAACTGAATGACTTGCCCAAGATCCCACAGCTCTTTAGGGTCAGCGTGAGCCTAGATCCTTCTGAGCTTGGTCTCAGCTTGGGTCCTTCTGCTATTCAAATTCATGCTTTACCCAAATACCCTAAAACTGCTTTGAAAAATAATACTTATGTTATTTATTTTTAAATGGATTCAGTGCTTTTCCATTCACTATCTCATTTGAAACAAAAGGGAAATTTTAGAAGTTATTTTTACATATGTTGTAATACCAGTTGAATCTGGTTTAAACCCTGGGTTCCCACCAGGTTACTCATTGGGACCACCTGAGATGTGGTTAAAACCAGACTCTGGTTCCTAGATCCGGGGCCTCATCTTCCAGGTGACTCAGATGGGTCACTAGGTCCAGGGCTTCCATCCACCCAGGATGTGATTTGGCCTCAAAGCCAACATAACCTTTTGAGGGGACAATTGGCCGTGGGTGCCATGGACTATGGGGAATCAGGACCCTTCTAACCCTCCCCACTCCTGTCCTGGGGTTCAGAGGGTGGGCCGGGTGTCCCAGACCTCCCCACTCACAGGCTGGGCTTCTGAGAATTTGCCTGGAAGTCTCACCCCAAGGAGATGTCTCTTCTCTTCCCAACCACTGTTCTCTTTTCTTAAAAAACAAAACAAAACTATTTTTGGTTTCATAAGTTGCCAGGCTATTCATACATCCGTACTCCCACACTTTCATGGGTGGAGAAAATGCATGTGGGGAAGAGGATCCCAGAGCAGGAGTGGGAGACAGCAGCTTTGCTCCTAGGGCCCGGTCCTCACCATCTACATATGGTCCACATGGTCTCAAAAAGGCCAATTCTGGACGCTTTCTTTCCTTTTGCATAAAAGACCCACATACCTACCCTAACTAACTCACTTAGCTCCAGGGAATCATAAAAATCTATTGAAAAATATAAAGCCCAGTGCAATGGATGATGGACTTCTCAGGTGGCACTAATGGTAAAGAACCCGCCTGCCAATGCAGGAGACTCAAGACATGCGGATTCCACCCCTGGGCTGGGAAGATCCCCTGGAGGAGGAAATGGCAACCCACTTCAGTTCTTGCCTGGAGAATCCCACGGACAGAGAAGCTTGGTGGGCTACAGTCCATGGGGTTGCAAAGAGTCAGACACAACTGATGTGACTTAGCACATGTGCACACGCAATGGATGATGAGACTGGGGGCAACATGGCCCAGTGGAACTGCCATTTTCTGATGTCACAGGTGGGATGACCTGGTCCCCTGGTTTGCCTGGGATAGTCATGGTTCACACTAGTGACCTTTCAACTCTCAAAACAGATAAAAGAGACCATTAACTTCAACATATGCCCCAAGTCTTGAGATATTGAGCAAATCACTGAATTTCTCTAGGTCTTAGTTTTCTACTCTATAAAGCAGAGACCATAATGCATGCATATAAATACATACTTTGAACATCAAGAAATTATATTTGAGAGCTCTGGGGAAAAAACACACAAGGAGTAGGTTTTATTATTGCTGAATCCAGGTGATGTGAAGTTGGGAGACATCATGTCACCTAGGCTCTGGAATCTGCTTCTTTGCTGAGAGTTAGCCCATCCCTGCTTTAGACATTTTCCTCTCGTAGCTCAAGAGGCCATTGACCTCCCCAGTTACCTGTCTGAAAACCAGAGTGACTGGCGTCTAGGTTTCTGAGCTGCCTCTCCGGGTTGACATTCTATGATTTCACGATTCTTAAGAATGTTTGGCTTGCTGGGATGGGTTGGTTGTTTTCTTAAGAGCAAAGACAGACAGACAGACGACCTAAACATGAAACCCTAGCCCAGCAGTGAATTACATGCACTTTGAAAGCAGCAATAAACAGAATGGTTATGTCTCGTACCGAGCCTGCCCACCTTGCCAGGGCCTGGTAACTGGAATCAGATGTCTAAACTTGATATACACCTGCAGATACGGTTACAGCTTTTAATCCTCCAGGCTCTGTTGTCGAAACTGCTTGAGAGCATTCAATACTTTCTTTAAAAGCTTTGCATTATATGATTCTTTGTTTTCCCAAGCAAAATCACTCACATTGTATTACAGCTGACTTCAGCGCCTTGGCCTCTTGTGGTAGGTTTTTCGGGGTTGGACTTGTTTTGCTTTTGCAGACTTTCCACGCAACCTCTGGGGATGTCTCTCGGCAGCTAACGAATGCGTGTGATGTGTTTGGGGATTGTCCTGGGTTTCTTCTGTGCTCTGGACAATGAGATTGCTGGAGGGAGTCTGGCTAGAAGATTTACAGATGGAATGTGAGGGTGCAGGCTCCTCAGAACCTGGGCTCCAGAGAGAAATAGTAGAGATGAGAGAGAGAGAGAATCTTTGCATCCAGGCCACACATCCCAGGGAAGTGCTCATTCTTGGGTTAGTCCTGAGCTCAGGCTCTGCCTCTCAGGGATGGCAAGTCACCCAGGGTCCCCTGACCAGACCCACTAGGGTCTGATGAGCCCAGTGGCTTGAGTATCTTTGCCCCCAACTCGAGTAGCTGTCTTGTTCTTGGCTGACAGACAGTAGTTGCAAATCCCTCCCAGTCCTCTCCACTGGGTCACATGAAGTCATTGCTGTGCCTGCTTTGCAAAATTCAGTGGCATAAAACAGACCCACAAAGGGCTCTTTCCTCCACTTGACTCTTCTGTGCTGTGAGGGTATTTTCTCCATGTTCCATCCTGAAGCCAGGCCTGCCCCTTGCTCATGAGGAGCCCATGCCCTTGGATACTCTCTGCAGGGCATCTGTTCATTCTTGTTCCGGGGGGTGGGGCAGGGAGGAGGTTCTGTGCCAAAAATGCCAACTGTGGTCACTTGGCCACTGAAACTCTTAGGCTGCACCAAACCCAGTCTACAGGTCATGGAAAGTCCAATTTCTCCAAGCTTCTGCTTCAGCCGAGTTGCTTCCCTTTAGGGACCATCTTATCAGCTTCTTCTGCCATCCCTCTTCCTCACTGTGGTGGACACACACTCTGGGTGGCCAGACACAGAGTTCCAGGGCTTTCTGCTACAAATACACTCAGCAAAGCGTCGCATGCTTTGGCTGGTGGCTTGGGGAACTGGAGACCTTCAGGTCCATCAACACTTATGACTTTGGGAAGAACTATGTCTGTGCCCCAAACAATTCCCCGGGGCCATTTGCTCAGCTGCAGCTCACTTCCTCCCGTGGTTTCTGCTCCCCACACCGTCGCCCCTTCCTTGCTTGAAAAAGCCCTTCCTTGCGCTTTCTCACCCCCGATTTCCTAAGACAGCCCCCAGGGCTGCAATTTTCCGGCTCCTTTTACACTAACCCATGTCCCCACCTTCTCAACTTCTACCCCAAGCTGTCGGATCAAGATGCTTTGCCAAACAGAGGCAGCTGCTTCCGCAAAAGATACGCCAGTGGCCTTAGTTTTAATTTTTATTCTTTTTTTCTTTCCCATTAGGGTTTATTTAGGATACCAAATAACAACAAAAAAAAAAATTGAATATAGTTTCCTGTGCTATACAGTAATACTTGTTGATTGTCCATCTGATATTTAATAGCTTGCATCTGCTAATCCCAAACTCCCAACTCATCCCTCCCTCACCACCCCCCACAAGTATGTTCTCTACATCTGTGAGTCTGTTTTATAATTCAGTTCGTCTGCGTCATATTTTGGATTCCACATGTGACATCGTATGGCCTTTCTCTTTCTTACTCCTTCGCTGAGTATGGTAATCTCTAGGTCCACCCATGCTGCTGAAAATGGCATTGTGTTGTTCTCTATGGGTGGGTAATTTTCTGTTATATCTGCACCTCATCTTCTGCATCCAATCATCTGTCAGGGGCATCTAGGTTGTCTCCACATCTCGGCTATTGTAAATCATGCTGCTGTGAACACTGGGGTGCATGGATCTTTTTGAATTTTAGTTTTGCTCAGATATATGCCCAGAAGTGAGGTTGCTGGATCATATGACAATGCTCTCTTTTTTTTTTTTTTTTGGTTTTATGAGGCACCTTCATACTGTTTTCCATAGTGGCTGTACCAATTTACATTCCCACCAATGGCATAGGAGGGTTCTTTTTTCTCCATACCCTCTCCAGTACTTGTTATTTATAGACATTAATGATTGCTGCTCTGACTGCTGTTAAGTGATATATTCTATAACTTTAAGATAATACATTTTTGGAAATGAGTATGACATGGGTTGGCACTAAGATGGCAATTTAAAGTCATGTTTATTGGTCAGATCAATATTTATTAAGCTTCCACTCTCGGGGATAGCAAGATGACCAGGCCCACATTCTCCGTTCTCCAGAATCATTTAGTCTCATAAGAGAGACAGTCCTCAGTGAGCAGCATTACTCCATGGAGCAGAGCATCTGTTGTGCTGAGATGAGATGGAGCAGGGCTGTTGAAAGTTCCAGTTGGGGAGTCAGGGAATCCTTTACTAGAGGAACGCGCCTTCAGCCAGACCTAAAAGCTGTTGGAAATGGAGAGATGGAGGGAAGAGAGGGGAGAGGACTCCCAGCTGGAGTTCACAGCATCACCCAAGGCTCAGAGGCAGTGCCATAACAGATATCAGAAGGTATGTTGGAAGGGAAAGCGAAGGTTAGACTTCTGGTTTCTTGTCTGGCATGTTAGGAGCTTGGAAGTCACCCTCCAGCCATACAACAAGAAAAACACTCAAAAAATTGAAAATTACCAACCAGATACAGAGAATCTGGAAGCAGAAACACAGAGCAAAAACCTCTCTGGCATGAGTATTGGATCCTTTGTCCTGGTACAAGATGTCTGGCATTTAATCAGAAATTATGAGACATTCGCTATTCAATCACTGAGTCACGTCCAGCTCTTGGCAACCCCATGGACTGCACCACGCCAGCCTTCCCTATCCTCCACTATCTCCTGGAGCTTGCTCAAATTCATTGAGCTGATAATGCCATCCAACCGTCTCATCCTCTGCTGCCCTCTTCTTCTCCTGCCCTCAATCTTTCCCAGCATCAGGGTCTTTTCCAGTGAGTCAGCTCTTTGCAACAGGTGGCCCAAGTATTGAAGCTTCAGCTTCAGCATCAGTCCTTCCAATATTCAGGGTTGATCTCCTTTAGGATGGACTGGTTTGATCTCCTTGCAGTCCAAGGGACTCTCACTACTGGAAAAACCATAGCTTTGACAATACGGACCTTTGTTGGCAAAGTGATATCTATCTCTGTTTTTTTAAAGATAAAAGGGAGTTGACAGACCAAACAAGTGTCAGGTCCTGACTTACATATGGCAGAGATGTTGGAATCATCAGAGCAGGAATTTAAAACAACTATGATGAAGATGCCAAGGGCTCCCAGGCACCAAGTGAAAGGAACGGACCCTGGTGTGGGGCCCGGCTGAGGGGAACTGAGAGCAGCTGTGTTCCCAGGTTGGGGGAGAGGCTGTGCTCACTGTCTGCAGCAGGACACCCTCCCTTGCTCTGTCCTCACAGGCTGCCTGAGACTGGCCAGAAGTAGCTTCTTATAAACCACTGATTTCTCTCTTGGTCCCTGTCCAGTGACTGCAGTGCCCAGCTTGGCATGAGCAGCAACATACAGAAGGACTGCTTGCCTGGCCTTAGGGTGAGGTCAGGACCTGACTGAAGTCTGGTTTCCTGGAGTGGAGGGCAGGAAAGGGGGCTTGGTAACTGGAGCCTGACGAAAACAATGCTTTTTTATTGTTTGAATGGGAGGATGCTAGGCCAGCTCCTCCTTCCTTCCTTCCTTCCTTCCTTCCACATTCAGCATTTGTCACCAGGCTGAGCAAGCGCATCCCTGACTCTCAGTCCTGATGAGAAGTGCTCACCAATAGAGGCGGTCTCAGGAGGATGGAGACTGGGGCCATCAGGGGGTATAGGCTGGTTGCCGGGGGGAGGTTAAGGGGTCCATTGAGAGGAGAGGGTGGTGAGTCTTGAGTCCAGAGGGAGGCCAGTTCACCCCCTTGAGGGGGTGTGGGTCTTGCCTCCTCAAACTCCGTCCCTATCTCCTGACCAGTCCCCACCCGTGGGCTGGGCGGCCTTGAACCCAGCTGGCTGCTTCACTGTGGGGCGGAATCAGGTGCATTTTCACCACGAGGCCCTGAAGCCAACGGGATCTCTCCCCACAGTTATCTCTGATGAAATCTGCTACCCCAGCATTTCAATGGGGAATTTGATAGAGTCCTAACTCTTCCCATTAGAGCGTTTCACGTCAAGCCCACAAGTGCTCTTACAGGCGCACTGCAAGGCAGGGCTGGGTCCTCACTTCAGACTTTTGCCTAAAAAAAAAAAACAAAAAACAAAAAAAAAAAACAAGCAAAACTGCTGCTCACATCACATCATCTCCATTAGGCACAACACTTAGATTTCCAGAGCTTACAAAACAGAAACAGACTCGCAGTCTTAGACAATGAACGTTTGGTTACCAGGGGGAAAGAATGCGGGGAAGAGATAGTTAGGAAGTTTGGGATGGATCTGTGCACATTATGTGTAAAACGGATCACCAACAAGGTCCTACTGTACCACACATGGAGCTCTGCTCAGGGTTTTGTGGCAGCCTGGATGGGCGGGGCTTTGGGCGAGAATGGACACATGTATGTGTATGGCCGGGTCCTTTTGCTGTCCACCTGAGACTATCACAACACTGTCAGTCAGCTATACTCCAGGGCAAAATGTATGTATGTATATATATATATATATATATATATATAAAGACTAACAAAAATCAGATTTCCATTAGCAGCAAATTAGAGTCACAAGAGAAGCACACCTTATGTACAGACACAAACGCAGAGCAAGCCTCCCCCCAGCGTCACCCCCTCGTGCTGGGCCCCTCGCTGGCTGAGTTTGAGGAAGTGAGTTTGGCTTTGGGGCCACACCCGTCTGCCACTTACTAGCTGTGTGACCTGGAGCAACTCAGACACATTTTCTGAGCCTCTGGTTCTTCATCAGGCTTCCCTGATAGCTCGATTGGTGAAGAATCTGCCTGCCATGCAGGAGACCCCGGTTCGATTCCTGGGTTAGGAAGATCCCCTTAGAGAAAGGAAAGGCTACTCATTCTAGTATTCTAGCCTGGAGAATTCCATGGACTGTGTAGTCCCTGGGGTCACAAAGGGTAGGACATGACTGAGCGACTTTCACTTTCTCTGGTTCTTCCTCTGTGAGGAGGCCCCCGGATACCTGCTTTCGGGGTCATCGTGAAGGTGACCAGTGACAGCTGCTGTTTCCGAGGCTCCCCTGGG
The DNA here is from genome assembly GCA_006408695.1 of Aepyceros melampus. NCBI lineage: Eukaryota > Metazoa > Chordata > Mammalia > Artiodactyla > Bovidae > Aepyceros > Aepyceros melampus. Next base: position 118,543 of record SJXQ01011522.1, on the reverse strand, counting down.
CTGGCACCAGGCTGAGCCTGCAATTCCCCACGCCAACCACAGGAACAGGCTTGGTTATCATCCCTTTTGGACAGGAGCGGAGGCTGGAGCACAAGGTCGCGTGGGTCTGAGGGGTGGACTGGGTCTAATCCCAGCAATCCCGGCCCGGCGGCGGTGCTCACCGCTTTGCTCACCCCTTTTTATAAAGTGGACGCCCACCAGGTGAGCAGACCAGGTATGGCGCTGCCAGCACTCACTTCCTTTTCTCAGCGTATATGGAGACTCTCTCTCCAAAGGCTGGTGAGTGTCAGCCCTGTGAGGTGTGCCCGCTGTGTGAGTCTCATAGCAGAGCTGGGGAAGGGATACAGGTGAAGAGGGCTCAGGACGCCGTCCAGAGAGCCGCTTTCCATTTCCGCATCCACAGGACAGGCAGAGAAGCCATCAGCGCTGTTTCCAAGGTAAGCAAGGAGCAAGAGGAATCTTTAACCTTTAACACTGCTTCTTCCTTTCTGTTTGAAAACAGAGTTGGGTCAATCCAGGTTCTGTTTTTCAGGCCCCAAGAGGAGACTATTGCAAAACCACTGCAGGAACGGATTAAGAACTGAGAGAATAAATGGCACAAAAATCCAGGATCAAAGCTCTAGTCCCATTTAACATTGAAATGATCCTCTGAGAGAGACACGGAAGGACACTCGCATGGGTGATTTAAGAGAAAAACGGGGACTCCCTGACAGTCCCGTAGTTAGACTCTGAGCTTCCCCTGCAGGGGGCAGGGGTTGTATCCCCGGCTGGGAACTTAAGATCCCACATGCTATATGGTATGGCCTCAAAAAAAAAAAAGAGAGAGAGAAATGATTCTGAAACACAGTCTATTTGGTTCAAATGAAATAGACCCTTGGTACCCTTTATCCATCTAGTCAAGGCTATGGTTTTTCCATTAGTCATGTAAGGATGCAAGAGTTGGACTGTGAAGAAGGCTGAGCGCCGAAAAATTGATGCTTTCGAACTGTGGTGTTGGAGAAGACTCTTGAGAGTCCCTTGGAGGAGACTCTCAAGAGGAGATCAGCCCTGGGATTTCTTTGGAAGGACTGATGCTAAAGCTGAAACTCCAGTACTTTGGCCACCTCATGCGAAGAGTTGACTCATTGGAAAAGACTCTGATGCTGGGAGGGATTGGGGGCAGGAGGAGAAGGGGACGACAGAGGATGGGATGGCTGGATGGCATCAATGACTTGATGGACATGAGTCTGAGTGAACTCCGGGAGTGGGTGATGGACAGGGAGGCCTGGCGTGCTGAGGTCGCAAAGAGTCGGACACGACTGAGCGACTGAACTGAAGTGACCCTTTATCCATCGCTGTCCCTAAGCAGGAAGCTCCAGGCTGGACACAGCTGGTTTGTTAACGGCTATTCTAAGACTTTGTCCCCCCATTCCCGTCTATGTGAGACAAGGTCGAGGCTGACCCCACATGAAGCCCCCTCTGTGTTGGGTCAGATATGCGCTTCACCCGGCCTCCCGAAAAAGAGAGGGTTTGATCTAGGTGAGTAGGTGCTATCCTCCCCTCTCCTTAGCTTTGAAGCAGGTGTGTGGAGTGGCCGATGGTCCTGGGGTGGACATCGGGCTGCCCAGAGCTGTCACTGGAGGATGTACCAGCTCCCAGGAATCACTAGCCCCCCTCTCCCAGCGTGTTCATCAGCCGACAGGGGTAGTCACTGTGGATAGTGGACGTAGAGATTCGTCACCTAGCTTTTATTGGAATGAAGTAACCGTGGGCTTACAATTTTGGTGGATGACTGAATATACTTAAACCACCAGCTCAGCCTCACTGGTTTTCTCCAGAACATGACGTCAGGCTTATGGGTGGCCTGGGAGGTTGTGTTCTCTGGAAACCCAGCGGGAACGCTGGGCTGAGGCTGGCTGTAATCTCCCTGTCCTGCCTCCTCGCTCCCTGCGGAGGTGGCCCCGATTGGTTTCTATGGGTGCTGCCCCCTCTTCTGCTCAGCCTGAGGTTGGAGCCTGCTAACCACAACAATTAGAGGGCTGGTTTTATGGGGAGGCTCAGATTGCTGGCTCGCTTCGCCTGGGCAACTACAGCAGGCTGAAAGCTGGAGGTTGGCTCTCCCAAGAGTGTGGAACGCCAGCATCATCGTGACTCTCGTTTCTTTATTAACACGCTCAGGGGTTCTCAGCCTCAACACTGCTGACACTCTGGGCCAGTTCATTCTTTGTCATGGGGGCTGCCCCATGCATTATAGGATGCTGGGCAATGTGCCTAGCCTCTCTATGCCCTCTGCTCCAGACCAGAATATTCACACTTCCATGCGGCTTCAGACACAGGGCCTGAAGGCTTTAGGGCACCTTGATCGTGACCTATCTAGGAGGACTCGGGTAGATCTTTATTTCATTTTGGCCACACTGCACAGCAGGCGGGAATCGATCCCGACCAGGGATCAACCCCCTATAGTGGAAGCATGGATTCTTCACCACTGGACCACCAGGGAAGTCTCTAGATGTTTTTGATAACCACAAAACACAAGCCAGAGTGCTGAGAACCATGGGTCCCAAAGAGACAGCATCTGGCCCACAAGGCTATAAGGAGCCACAGGAGCCACCCCTGGATTCCCGCTCTGCCGCCTTGGGGGAGGGGAGGGGCCGCAATTCCAGTTCACAGGGAAAGATGTCTCAGTGGCCTTGATTCCTTCTCCCCAGGGAGACTCTCTTCTATTGAGGACCGTCAGGTAACAGATGGCGCCTATTCAACAATGTCGCGGAATGGCTCCCTGAAACCTCGGAGCCCAGACAAGAGCACTGAAACGTGAAGAACAGCATGTCTGCCAGAGGAAAGGTGGTGGTCATGATGCCACATGCAGTGGGGAGGTTTTTGAGCCAGGAATTAGGAGGAGCCAGGGATCGTTCATTACTAGAGGGCTGTACCCCTCATTGGTGCTCTGCCCCCATAACTGCACCGTAATTCAGGTGTGCTCACAGATAGGCTGGGCAACAGCATTGTTGTTCAGTCTCTAAGCCGGGTCCCACTCTTTGCGACCCCATGGACTGCAGCAACCCGCGGCTTCCCTGTCCTGCACCATCTCCTGGAGTTTCAAACTCATGTCCACTGAGTCCATGATGCCATCCAACCATCTCCTCCTTTGTCTTTCCTTTTTCCTCCTGCCCTGGGCTGCAGTGTAGGTTCCAGGATTCCCCTCAAAGAGAGGTTTGCAGATAGAACCTGGTTGGAAGAAAAGGTTAAGTTTGCATATCCAGTTGGCAAACCCCTACTTAGATGTTTCGGATCAATAAAAGGAGTGAGAAGCTTTTATCCACGTTTGTAAAAGTTTAGGAAAATCAACTCAATCGAATAATGTTATTACCATTTTCTTATTGTTTTCCCCAAGAGGGTAGCCATGAGTTTGCCAGTGGAAAGCAAAACAGGACCTAATGGGCATGTCCTCAGGCATTCTTAGGGGTCCAGGGGGAGCCGGCCACTTCCACTTCCCTCCTGCAGCCTGGGAGGGGGTCCCCCGGATGGGCCCTCTCTGTACCTCTCAACCTGCCCCCCTTTCAAGGAGACGGTGTGAAGTCATGTCCCTTACCTCCCGTACATCCTGCTTTCTCTCTGACTCTGCGACAGGAGCCAGAGTTTAAACCCAAGCTTGTCGTTCAACAGCCCTCGGTGACCTTGAGCCAGTCACTCACCCTCTCTCAGCCTCAAGTTCTTCATCTGTAAAATGGGGATCAGGAGAGTCCCCTCCTCAGAGGGTATTTTCAGATTAAATAGGATAACGGTGGGAAAGCAGCTGCTGTGGTGCCTGGCAGGTTTAAAAGGTTCTGACTACACAGTTCTCGTTAGCACTAGACCTTGCATTAGAGGAATCCACGTGCTCTTGGGCTTCCCAGGTGGCTCAGGGGTAAAGAATCGTCCTGCCAGTGCAGGAGATACAGGAGCCACGGGTTCAGTCCTGGGTCAGGAGGATCATCTGGAGGAGGAAATGGTAACCCACTCCAGCTTCTTGCCTGGAAAATTCCATGGACAGAGGCGTCTGGAGGGCTACAGCCCTCGGGGTCCCAAAGAGTCGGGCGTGACCGAGCAACTGAGCACATACGCACACACACACATATGCACTCCTGTCAGTCCAGTGGCCTGCAGGCAAGGCCAGAGTCTCAGGGAGTCTTTAATATGCTTAGAGGAGCTAATGAATTGCCCTTTTGCTGGAAAAAAAGACTGCTGATCTTAGTTGTTGTTCTGTGGGCAAGTTCATAAATAAATGCCCATTTGAGATTTGGGGTACCATTTTAAGTGTTGAAAAGTGCAAATAAATTATTTCCCCCAAAGACCCTTTGCAACTGTCAGGACAACCTAGGGTTATGCTGCTGTAACAAATAGTCCTAAAAATCTCAGGGGCACCGTACATACAAGTTTATTTCTTTCTCATTGCAAACCCATCTTAGGGCAACAGTGGTGGGGACCCTGCTTTAAATTATCACTCAGGGCCCCTGGCTCACTCTCTGGAATTTTGGTAGTGGAAAAGACAAGGTAAAGAAGGGTGAAGAATTCCTCCAGACTTGTCACTGTCCCAGCCTGGGAGTGACACATATATCACTTCTGTTTGCATTTCGTGGGCCAGAACAGGTCACACAGGCTGGGAAGGGCAAGCTTCCATCTCCCTAGCAAGGGAGGAGATGTGATACCCGTGAGCCCAGCTGGCCACCTCCACGTCCAGACACCACAGATGGGGCCAGAGGTCATTTGTCCAGTCTGGTGCATGGAGAGCAAGAATACACAAACATTTTCTAAAGGGCCAGAGAGTAAATATTTTAAGCTTTGTGACCGAGTGACTTTGTCCCAACTGCTCACCTCTGGAAAACAGTCACAGACACTGTGTCAATAAATGGATGTGGCTGCGTTCCAATGAAACTTTTATTTACAAAAACAGGTGGGCCATAGTTTGCTCAGCCTGGCGTAGAGTGAAACTGTCCCTTAGAAGTCACCAATTATGTTCTTCGTAAAGGCCATAGCATTCCAATAGAAATGTCTTGCTTGCCAGAGGGGAGGAGCTAGACAAAGCGGGGGGTGTGTGAAGGTGTTGAAAATGACCACAGTCAGGATTTCAGCAACCCGTCTGTCAAGATGTTGACTTTCTACCTTTGACCCACAGACTCTTCAAGAACCTCGGCTTTTCCTCTGACTTTTTCAAGAGAAGCAAACTCTCCCAGTATTCTGGAGCTGTTAGTTTCTTATTTGAAATGCAAAACATGACCATTTTAAGGCAGATGAGGAAAGAGAGCAGCTGGGTGTTTGTTTTCATTTATCTGCTTATTTTACGAAGCATAGTTGATTTACATTGTTGTGTTAATTTCTGCTGCACAATGAAGTGATTCAGTTCTACATATATATGCACTCTTTTTCCTATTATTTTCCATTATGATTTATCACAGGGTACTGAATATAGTGGGACCTTGTTGATTACCCATTCTATACATGCCGGTTTGCATCTGTTAACTCCAACCTCGCTCTCCATCACTCCCCAACACTCTCCTACATGCCTCAAGGCAATCACACGTCTGTTCTCTGTGTCCGTGATTCTATTTCTGTTTCCTAAATAAGTTCGTTTGTGTCATTCTTTGGATTCCACATATGGGCAGTACCTTTGATATTTGTCTTTGACTTGCCTCACTTCGTGTGATCACCTCTAGGTCTTTCATGTTGCTGTGTATCGCCGCTTCTTGGTCCATTCGTGTGTCCGTGTCTCAGTGGGCGGCTACGTGGCTTCCCCGGCTTGGCTGTTGTAAATCGTGCTCCTGTGGGCATGGGGGTGCACATATTTTGTCAAATAATGATGATGCCCAGATGTAGGCCCAGCCGTGGGATTGCTGTATGGCAACCCTCCTTTCAAGTTGTTGCAGTGTCTTCTTAAACGTAATTTATTTAACCTATAACCTCTGTAGCCTTTATTTTCAAGTATTTCAAGTGCTCCAAAATTGCCTTTGGAAGTTTCTTAAAGGAGAAGCTGAACTTAGAAGTTCCTTCCTCCCCAGCTATAGTTTCCCCTCTATCCTTCGGAGTTCCTGCCTAAGGCTGGCTGTACGGGAAGAGGTTCACAAGAGGAAAAGGAACAGAATCCTACTGAGCTGTATACCTCCTGTGTACATGGGAGAGACCAGGGAACACGAATAGGCTCCTGGGATGGACCAAGCCATCACCTCCAATAGCATCTTCGGCCAAAGACAAAGGCAGATGGCCTTGGGGAGAGGGAGGCAGGTTAAAGGAGGTGAGGCAAAAGTGTCATGAATGCGTAGGTTGTTCTGCAGATTTAAGTCAGGTCTTCTCCACTGACAAGAGTTTCTTGTGATGAAGAATCAGATTTCTCTTCCAGGCAAAGAGAGACACTTTGTCAACGGAGATTTCCTCTATAAATTTTAACTTTCTTTACAAAAGGACAGCTTGTACTCTGGTTTCAGTTTTCCTTCTGCCTGCAGTTTCTCAGAAATAACCAGTTCAAAATAATCCTTCTGCCAAAGAGAGGCCGTCTAGGGTGGCATTCTCTGCTACCCTCACTGCTTCTTCCCTGAGTGCTCTGCAGATGCCAAGTCCTGGGCCAGGCATGGGGCTGGGGGCTCTGAGGCAGACAAGGCTGGTGTCCCCAGCATTCAGGAGGAGACTCAGCAGGCACGAAGAAGACAGCGGACCGGGTCTTCAAGGAGGAGGGCGGTGGTGCAGCTGAGTGGATGCTGTGAGTCGGTTCAGCCCCAGGAAGGCAGCCTTTCTGGCCACGTGAAGCAGAACAAGATTTAAGGTGGAGAATCGGGTGCTTCCTGAAGCCTTCGGAGGCCTGGGTCATCTGATGGCCTGCTGGAAGCTGCACCCATTGCCACTGTCAGGAAAATGAGGACCAGCAGCTGGTGATGGGAGCCTGGCTCAGGAAGACATGGGAGTGAGAATCCAGGAATCGGGAAGTTCCTAGAAATGTCCCTGGATGCCACCACGGCTGGGTCCAGCCCCTGCTCCCCCAGAGAAGCCTTGGAGGCTGGCAGAAACCCCCTCCTGCGATGCCATCTCTGTGCTCTGGGACAGTGCCAGCCCCCCACCCGCTACAATCTCCTTGCAAAGGCGGGAGTCCCAGCCCTGGTGGTGGCTGGCATCCCCAGCGCGTCGGGTCCTAGGGCCGCTGTGACAACACAACACACACGGGGCGGCTCACGACCGGGGGCGGGGCTGGACGTCGGAGGCCCAGGTGCCAGCGGGCGGGTCCTCTGGGGGTTTGTCCCCGCAGCTTCCGGCCATCTGCCGGCCTCGCCCCATCTCTGCCTTCATCTTCACCGGACGTTCTCTGCCTGCACTCTGGCATCGGTGTCCCAGTTCCCCTCTTTGTAAGGATGCTTGACATGTCGGATTAGGATCCACCCTAACGACCTCAGCTTCGCTGATTACATCTGCAGGGTCATTGTTTCCAAACAGAGTCACATTCTGGGGGTCTGAGGGTCAGGACTTCTCCATGTGACTCTGGGGGACAAGGTTCTGGAGGAAGAAGACCCTCAACGTCAGATGGACTGGAGATGAGGCGGGCCTGCCCTCCACCATGAGCGGGGTGGGGGCAGCCGGTGGAGGCAGACTCGGCTCAGAGGGAACCTCTGGGGTCCAAGTTCCAGGGCAGGAGTACGCATCGTGTGCGGGGAAGGGGAGCCTTGGGCTGCAGGCTGGGGTGAGGGTGGCCTGGGATGGCCACGTCCCAGGGCCTCGAG
>SJXQ01011522.1:69950-110515 GCA_006408695.1 Aepyceros melampus | reverse complement strand
CTGCCATTTGAGGGGCTCCTGGGGAGAGACTATGGTGACTTGGGGAGGGAGACGGGGGCTTCCCTCATAGTTCAGTTGGTAAAAAATCTGTCTGCAATGCAGGAGACCTCAGTTCAATTCCTGGGTTGGGAAGACCCTCTGGAGAAGGGATAGACTACCCACTCCAGTATTCTCTGGCCTGGAGAATTCCATGGACTGGATAGTCCATGCGGTGGCAGAGAGTCAGACACGACTGAGCGACTTTCACTTTCACTTTAGGGCTTTCCTAGTGGCTCAGATAGTAAAACATCTGCCTGCAGTGAGGGAGATATGGGTTCAACTGGAGATCCACTGGAGAAGGAAATGCCAGTCCACTCCAGTACTCTTGCCTGGAGAGTCTTGTGAATGGAGAAGCCTGGTAGACTCCAGTCCATGGGTTTGCAAAGAGTTGGACACAACTGAGCACTTCATTTTCACTTTCTTTTTTCTATGATGACTTGAACCCAAGGGAGTGGTGGCCAGAGAGGGGGGATGGATTTAGAGTAAGTTCTGATGAGAGCTGCCTGGATACACAGAGCATGAGCGTCCAGTCCGCGAGGATGTAGGTTAGAGAACGCGGATGTGGCGGCTGGCATCGGTAGGTACCTTAGAGCTTTCCAGTGGGCATTTGTTTCCTGGGATGACATTCACTGCACAGGGTAAGGGGGTTTCCCATTTGGTTTCTAGTGACCACATTTTCTTAACACCAGATCGGTACTCTGAGACAGGCGAGAGAAAGAACATTTACTGGGCGGGAGGATGTGTGTGTGTGTGTGTGTGTGTGTGTGTGTGTGTGTGTGTGTTCTGGAGGGCTGGACCATATATGCTATCACCTTGGGATGCCAGGCCAGGGGGCCACAGCCCCTCCTTCCCTCCTGTGATGTGCGTGGCCTGTGTGGTGTGGCTGGGGTCCTGGCTTTCCTGAGGGACAAGGATTCCCAGTCCCCACGGGCTGTGTCATCTTTCTTGGCAAAGAAACTGCAGACATGAGTAAGTTAAAGATATGGCAAGGAGGAGACGATTCTTGATTCCTTGTCAGGGTGCAGTGTGATGACAAAGGTGCCTGTGACAGTGAGGCAGCCGGGCAAGAGTGGACAAAAGGTGACGTGACAATGGAAGCTTTGGTCTTGCTGCCGACTTTGAAGATGCAGGAAGGGGCACCAGCTAGGAATTCTGTGGCTTCTAGAAGCCGAAGAAGGTGAAGAGAACTCAGCCCTAAAGCCTTGAGAAGGAACAAGATCTAGCCAACACCTTGGTTTTAGCCCAGTGAAGCAAATTGCTTATAGAGTTCTGCCCCAAGGCCACAGAAACGGCACCCAGAACCAAGGTCATCTCTGAAGCTGACTGAGTCCCCTTGTAGCCATCACCCCAAAAGCCCCTGATCATCACCAGCCAGCTCCTTGACCCCATAGTAGGCAAAAATGCTCTCCCCGGTGCTCGCCCTAACTGATCACTGAAGGCCACCCTTCCAGCAGGAACTTTGTCTTGAAGCTATAAAAATTGGCTACTAACCCGCAGAAGGGTCAGCTCTCCCTGATCTGTGTACTCACAGTGCCCTCATTCTCTCTACTCTTTGCTCTTAATAAACCCACTCCCTTCTGAAATGCTCTGTGTCCGGAAATTCTTTTCCAGTCTGCTCTCGGACTGCCCCAACATTGTTGAGCTTCTGGAATCCAGAAGGATAAGTTAGTAAATTGGCTTGTTGTAAGGCATGACGTCTGTAGTCATCTGTTACAGTTGCGTTAGGAAGTGAGTCAAGGTGGAGAGAAGAAAGAGCCTGTAACTAAACCCCTCCAAGAAATCCCAAAATGGACCTAAGGGGTATTCTGGGGGCCCATGTGTCTCATATTAGCACCAGTTACACTGGCGGAGAAGAGTTTAGTGTGGGAGGCAGGGTGGGGTGGGGGGCTCAAGTCCACAGCAGGCTCTCCAACCAGAGAGAGAGTCAGAGAAGTATCAGTCATGTGGCTAACTTATTGTTGCCACTTTTTCTCTGACAAACAGAACGTAGCTACAGTAGCCGCAGTGGGTGTTAGACTAGCTGCTGTCAATTACACACCCAAGTTAATTTCTCTTTGACTTACAAACTTTCTTTTGCTCCCACTGAAAACACTCACTCTGGCTGTACTCAGCACACAAATACCCACCAAGCCCTTGGGTCTCAGGGGCTGTGATTTCAGCCAGACTTCAACCTGCCTTCTCCAGTGCAGGTGGATGGAGACCTAGGAAAGGAGGGTGAGCAGGGGAGGTCAGAGATGCTGGAACAACTTCTTACGTCAGAGCAGGGGAAAGCCTCAGCTTGGACCCGACCTCTCCCTTGGACACGTTCCTCAGGAGAGCATAACACTGCTAATATTTAACCACCACCGAGAAGGCCTCGCTGTGTGTGGCTGGAACCACATAACGAAGATTTCACAATTTATGCTACCCGTCTGTTTGTTTTCGTTCAGCAACTCAGTCGTGTCCAACTCTTTGCAATCCCATGGACCACAGCAGGATCTCTCCAACCATCTCATCCACTGCTGCCCCCTTCTCCTTTTGCCTTCAATTGTTCTAGGAGAAGATGGTACTCAAACATATTAAAAAAAAAAAAAAACCAACATGGAGTTTGGGATTTGCAGATGCAAACTATTACAAAGAGAATGGATTAACAGCAACGTCCTATTATATAACACAGGGAGCTGTACTAAATATCCTGCGATAAACCGACATGGGAAAGAATGTGAAAAAGAGTGTGTGTATATAGATATATAACATACAAAACTTTATTTTTATATTAAAAAAACTTTATATGTTATATATATATATATGTACGTAACTTTTTATGAGTCACCTTGCTGTAGGGTAGAAACTGCCACAGCACTGTATACTTCAATAAAAATAAAAATTTAAAAAAACCTGATATGTTTAGAATATTAAGAAGCCCTCACTGCCTGGGGCAGATGGAGTCCCTCGGTAATCCGAGGATCTGGCGCTGGGGAGGCTCTCAGAACTGGTTTAGGTCCTGCGCAAATACTTGGATTAGTGGGATATTGGCCCATGAAACACGTATCTCCAGCCAGCTACCAGAGTATTTTGAGAGCTGCCAGTGCGCTTAATGCCACCGGAGTCTGAATAACATGTTTTGGAACAGGCGTTCAGGCAGACTTGAATTTCATTTGGAAAGAATCTGGAGCAAGATGGTTTCCTTGGGGGATTAGTTGCTGCTGAGAAATTGAAAAGCCAGCATCCTGCATTACACTCATCTGGGAAGTCTCCAGAGAGCCGGGATCCCACAGGAACAAGCCATTGCTGCAGCTGCTTCACCCCACAACTGTTGGGGTGACGTCAGGAGCCAGCAGTCGTGACGAGCACCATATAAAATGCCATGGCCCAAGTGCCTCCGACCTCTGGGCTGGCGAGAGGGTTTGCAGAGTCTCTGGGGACACGGCTGCCTTCAGCACCTGTCAAGACTGCCGTCACACCCCAGGCCTGTGATCCTCTAGTCTCTGCCCTTCAGAACCCTCTGCAACTTCTCCTGTCCTGGGATTGTGGTTATAAATGGAAACAGAGGCTGGAAATTCTGCGCTCAGTGTCCTCAGGTCCCTGAAACCCTTTATGTGACATTCTCTGCTCCTCTTGTCTCAGCCTGAAGCCACCTGTTCAGCCCTGACCCTCCAGTGGGGGCCGATGTCCTGCTGGCCATTCACGTGACATCCGACCATGTGAGTGTCTCGTTGCTGCTGCAACAAGACAAATGACCACAAGGTTAGTGGCTGAAGAAACACCCACGTGTTACCTTCCAGCTCTGCAAAGAGACTTCAGACTCAGCGTGACTCAGCTGGTGCCCTGTTCAGGGCCTCACAAGTCCAAAGTTGAAGGACAAGAAGGACTGTGTTCCCTTTTGGAAACTGTATCCATTTCTGAGGGCTGCTGAGACAAAGCACCACAGACTAGGTGGCTTCAGTTCAGCTCAGTTCAGTTGCTCAGTCGTGTCCGACTCTTTGCAACCTTATGGACTGCAGAATGCCAGGCCTCCCTGTCCATTACCTACTCCCGGGTTTACTCAAACTCATCTTCATTGAGTTGGTGATGCCATCCAACCATCTCACTCTCTGTTGTCCCCTTCTCCTCCTGCCTTCAATCTTTCCCAGCATCAGGTGGCTTAAAACAACCAAGATTGATGCTTTCTCAGTTCCTGAGGCCAGTGTCTGAGATCAAAGTATCAGCAGTGTGATGCCTGCTCAGAAGGCCCTTCGGGAGAATCCTTTCTTGCTCCTGGGGCTCCTAGTAGCTCCAGGCATCCCTGGCTGTGGCCACATCACTCCAGTCTCTGTCTCCATCTGTGTCTTCCGTCTCTTATGAGGGTATCTGTTGTTAGATTTCAGGCCCACCTTAAATCTAGGATGATCCCATTTTGATATCTTAAACTTAATCACATCTGGCAAAGCTCCTTTTCCCAAATAAGTTCACAATTACAGGGTCTGAGGGTTAGTTAGGATGTAGAGATAACTTTTGGGGGGTCACCATTCACTCCAGCCTGGTGGCTCAGATGGTAAAGAATCCACCTGCAATACAGGAGACCTGACTTCAATTCCTGGATCGGGAAGATCCTTTGGAGAAGGGAACGGCTACCCACTCCTGTATTCTTGACTGGAGAATTTCATGGACAAAGGAGCCTGGTGGGCTGCAGTCCATGGGGGTCTGAAGGAGTCGGACACAACTGAGCGACTAGCACTTTCACATTCTCTCCAGCCACTCCGGCTGCCTGGCTGTGGTTACCACCACTACCCTCTACACACAACAATTCAGAGCATCCCAGGTATTTTCCTAGGTTTTATCAGGCAAATCTCTCACACTTATTCTGATGTTACATCCAAAAGATCTCCAGTGTGGAACATGACGTGGAATTGCGTTCTGTTCACTGAAATCAGTTGCCTTCTATTCAAGGTATAGGTGTGAAACCCAGATTAATCATCACTCACCAGGTTAAATCGGGTAGCACCTGCTAGGATGTTTGCTTTGGATTGCCTTGCCATTGAGGTTTGAGCTCAATTGCTCCTTCATGTCAGACAATCAATGAATGCTTGTTTAAAAGAAATACTTGCCAGCCTGGAAGTCTGGGAATGAGGAGGAAAGTTTTTCTCACATAAGCTGTTCTAGCCTCTATTTTATTTTGATAAGCACTGCATAGTAAACCCCTGAAGACCTTGGAACTTATCATTTACTCACTTACTTCTAATTATGATTTTTTTTTTTAAGGCTGGTCTTCAGAGCAAACAAGAATCGAGTTACAAACTGTGGTCTGTACCTGGCTCTTCGCCCGGGGCCAGCAGCTCAGGGCGGCCTCATGGGCAGAGGCAAGCGTGCAACACAGGGCTCTCATCTCCAGCTATTTGAGTCCTCCATCCAAGTGTCCTTTCCTGTCAGTAAACAGGGGACCGTGACCTAATCCTGATGCTGCCGGGAAGGATGTTGCCACAGCTCTGAGTGCCTGTCACCACTGGCCACAGACATAGATGGGGACTCTGCCACCTCCGGGAGGCCCTGGGCAGACTTCCTGCTGAGGCCCCCAGGTTGGGATGCTGTCCAGGCAGTGAGGGAGCGGAAAGCAGTCTGGAGGCGTCGCGGCTGTCTCTCTGCCCATCACATCCCCAGTCCTACCCATCAGCCCATACGCGCTTCCCTTATTCTGCACCGCATCCTTGCAACACTCTCCCTGCCCTCCTCTCCCCAGCTGCCCGCCTCCTCAGCCAGCTCTGCCGGCAGCCGGAGTGCACCTGCTAAGACATGAGCCCTTTGAGCAAATCAGTGGCTCCCGCGTCCCTTGTGGAGACCAGCCGGCTCTCTGTGGACCCCCGTCAGCTTCCCCACTGCGGGCCTGCTTGCTCAGCATCCTCTGCCTGGAGGGAAGGACCACTCTTCCCGAAAACCTCATGGCTCCCTCTTCAGCATCTTGCCCTGAGGCTGTCCCAAATTGTAATTGCAGCCCCTCCACCAGCTCCTTCTCCCCAGTGTTCTTTCTCATAATTCTCTTATTTATTTGTTTTTAAATTGCTGGTTGTGCCACAGGGCATGTGGGATCTTAGTTCCCTGGCACAGGGCTGAACCTGTGCCCCCTGCAGTGGAAGAACGGACTCCTAACTACGGGATTGCCAGGGACGACCCTCTCAGTTTTGGCAGTGGTGTAACTCATCCCCACATGATGAGGATTTCCTAACAGCCTCCCCTCTGAGCCCCACTGAGTGGAAGCTCTCAGGGAAGAGCGAGTTTCAGGGCGCTGTTTCTTGTGCTACTGCTGCTGCCCCAGTGCCCACCGAGCACCCAGGGGCTCCGTGCGCGCTCGGCCATGTGGGCTGAATGAATGAAGCTGAGCTTGCGGGAACGCAAGAAGTGGCGGCATTGGCCAGTGTCCCGGCAACGGCCTTGCCATTTCTCTCTGAAATGAGTCATCATGGGCCTCGGGGCCTCACAATTGATTCTTCCTCCTTCTTTGTCCACAGGCTTTTTTTTTTTTTAATGATGAAAGGCTGGCTCATGTGAGGTCACCCTGGGTTGTGCGCTCTTCCAGCCCTGCATGTGGCATGGATGGCGTAATTTTCCAGGCACTCGTTGAGGGAGGCAGTAGGTTTCCACCAAGAAGAAGGAAGAAGCTGGTGGCAAAGTCGAGAGTGGGATTTTCCCGGGGAAATCCAGGCATGGCTGGTCCATACAGCCGGCTGCAGGCCCAGGGCTGACCCCAGGGCTCTCCGGCAGTCGTAGAGCCTTCATTTAAGAGTCTCCAGGACAGAATGTTTATGGCCTGTTTGAGATTACACATTTTCAGTTGACCCTGCCCCCAGACTGACTCCTGAGAAAAGCGGCATTGTCTGTGGTGTGGCTGTAAAGGTGATAGCCCCGCTCAGTTGAATGAGCTGGAGAGCAGATGTCCACACTCACCTTTGTTTTAAAAGGGGGCTTCTAACAAACCAGGCACCTGCCTCGTAAAGCAAGCTGGCTAGACTCGGGGGGAAAGACAGGAGCTTTCATTCACGTCCGCACATACTGCTCTTACAGAGCTGCCCTTCTTTTCTTCTTTTTTCTCATTTCTCTGCTTAAGAGAGCTGTGTGCCCAGCACAAGGATCTCAGGGAGGGGAATGTTCTAGATTTATCTGTGGGCTCACTGACCTCCTACAACACCTGTGGACAGGCTCGGTTTGTGTTGGGTCACAAGCTGCCTTAGGACATTGATAGCCTGCGTTGCTGTTGTTCAGTTGCTCAGTCATGTCCGACTCTTTGTGACCCCATGGACTACAGCAGGCCAGGCCTCCCTGTGCATCACCAACTCCCGGAGCTTGCTCAGACTCACGTCCATAGAGTCGGTGACGCCATCCAGCCATCTCATCCTCGGTCACCCCCTTCTCCTCCTGCCTTGAATCTTTCCCAGCATCAGAGTCTGTTCTAGTGCGTTGGCTCTTGCATGTGATTACATGGCCATTGTTTACGGTTCATCTGAAGAGTGTATCATAGTGGGTGGCAAACTTACAGACTCCAAAGCCAAAGACTCGAGTTCATGTTTGACCACCAGCTGACTGGCTGCATGACCAGAGGAAAGTTCTTTAGCTTCTCTGATCCTGCTCCTATAAAATGGGTCCATTCATTGCCAACTCATGGAGCTATGATGGGAATTAACTGCAAGAATTTATGTAAAGCACTGAGCACCGTCCTGGCGTGAAGGAGGCCTTTGGTGCTTGGTGGCCACTGCTAGTTGAGTTCCTGGGGGCGTCTTAGTCTGGAAGCTGTAGGAACTGGGGGACTCTGGGGACTGGGAACTGGGGGGCTCCAGCTGTTAGACAACCAGGGAGCATGGAAGCAGAGCTAGCACAGGCCTACATCCGGAGCTCGGAGCTCTGGGCTCCTCGGCTCCCGGAACGCCTGCTCTGTGGCCTTGTTCCGCAGCCCAGTGAGCAGCACGTTCGGCGTCACTATTCCCTGTTGTTGGACTTTCCCACTGGCTGAGACGGTAAAGAATCTGCCTGCCGTCCAGTTGGTTCAGGTTCCATGCCTGGGTCAGCAAGATCCCCTAGAGAAGGGAATGGCAACCCACTCCAGTATCCCTGCCTGGGAAATCCCACGGGCAGAGAAGCCTGGCGGGATACAGTCCATGGGTTGCAAAGAGATGGACACGACTGAGCCACCAACACTTTTACTTCCCTGCTGTTGTTGTTTAGTAGCTAAGTCCTATCCGACCCCATGGACTGTCGCCCCCCCCAGGCTCCTCTGTCCATGGGATTCTCCAGGCAAGAATACTGAAGTGGGTTGCCATTTCCTTCTCCAGAGGATCCTCCAGGCCCAAGACTTGAACCCGCATCTCCCACATTGGCAGGTGACTTCTTTACCTTATCATTAGTCAGGAGCTTGTTCAGGATGATTCCACAGCCAGGGTCGCTTTCCTGCCTCCACCACAGGGTCCTCTGTGCCCAACTCTCTGGCTCACAGGGTCAGTTGCTGGTAGTGGACAGGAGGCCCTGACAGGTCTGGCCTTGCCTCCTGCAGAAACTGGCCTCTCTGCTCGTGGACACCCCACCTTTCAGCTCTGTCTTCTCTGGACCTAGAATAGGGTCTGGCCTTGCAGGCAGAAACTGGACACAGTGAGCAGGACCCAGAGCAAAAGGAAAAGGGGAGGCTCCACACCTAAAAAGGATTCAGCATTTCAAGATAGTGACGGAGCATCAGAACAAGAGTGGGCCCTTCTGGGGACAGCGTCCTGTGCCATGAGGCCAGCACTGTTTGGAGGCAAGAAATGTGCCTTGGGTTGAATTAAATAGAAGATGTAATTCGGTGTGTTTATATGCATACGGGTCCCAGTGAGCCTACTGTTTCACAGCAGGGTGATGCGTGAGCCTTAGGCCCACAGCTGCTAGTTGGGTTGAGCTCTCATCTAGTTTGGTGCCATTCAGCTGAGCACACAGTAGAGCCTCTAGGAAAACCTGATGTTCAGGACAAGCCCAAAGGATTCAATCTGATTGGTTAGGGTGGGCACTGGGCTTTGAGTGTTTTAATCCTGCTTCCCCTCTGCCCCATCGAAGGGACTCTCAAGAGTCTTCTCCAGCACCACAGTTTGAAAGCATCAGTTCTTCAGTGTTCAGCCTTCTTTATGGTCCAACACACACATTCATACATGACTACTGAAAAACCACAGCTTTGATTATACAGACTTTTGTTGGCAAAGTGATGTCTCTGCTTTCCAAAATGCTGTCTAGGTTTGTCATAGTTCGGATTGCAAGGAGATCCAATCAGTCAGTCCTAAAGGAAATCAAACTCTGACTATTCATTGAAAGGACTGATGCTGAAGTTGAAGCTGCAATACTTTGGCCACCTGCTGCGAAGAGCTGACTCATTGGAAAAGACCCTGATGCTGGGAAAGATTGGAGGCAGGAGGAAATGGGGGAGACAGAGGACAAGATGGTTGGATGGCATCACCAACTCAAGGGACACAGATTTGAGCAAACTCTGGGAGATGGTGAAGGACAGGGAAGCCTGGAATTCTGCAGTCCATGGGGTTGCCAAGAGTTAGACAAGACTTAGTGACTGAACAACAACCACCCCTCTGCCCAATGGGTGGATTCTATGTGAGGCAAGATTGACATCAACAGACCCAGTGAGTTGGGGTCCACTATGAAGCATGCCTTTTCTCTTTCCTTAGCAACAAGACAGAATTGGGACAAACATTATTACCTACTATGAGCAGTAGTTTTCTTAATTTTTATTTTTAAAATTTTTATTTGAGTATAGTTGATTTATAATGCTATGTTAGTAGCAGTTTTAAGTTGAAGCAAAATACGTATAACGGACATTGTCCCATCTTAACCATTTTTAAGTGTGCATTTCAGTGGCATTAACTGCTTCTACACTGTTGTATAACCATCACCACTTTTCACATCCAGAACGTCTTCATCTCACAAAACTGAAAGTCCATGTTCCTTAAACCCTGACACCCCATCGCCTCCCTACCCAGCCCCTGGCAGGTACCAATCTACTTTCTATGTCTATGAACGTGATACTCCAGTTCCTTCATGGAAATGGAATCACACAGTATTGGTCTTTCTGTGGCCGGTTTATTTCACTGAGCACAGTGTCCTCAAGTCTCCTCCTTGTTAGAGCCCATGTTAGGACTTCCTTCCTTTTTAAGGCTAAATTCTATATCTACCCGTTTTGCCTAAGCTAGTCATCTGTCGATGGACATTTGGTTTGCTTCCACCATTTGGCTACCAGAGACAAACATAATTTTTATAACAGTGAGGTTGGATCATGACCCCCATTCACTGATAGGAATACTGAGACTGAGAGTGAGGGAAGCTTGTTCACACAAGCTGAGAGGCAGACTCCAACCCCAAGATTGTCTCCTCAAGGGCCCTTTTTCTCCATCTTTTCAGACTTCCTTTTATTCCTACCGAAGGATTTTTTTTTTTTTTTTAGCATGAAGATAAACAATGACTATTTACCCAATGAGTAGCTTAGTCGTCTTCCTCTTTCACGTCCAGTGGTGAGCTGGTACTGGCAGGAGATTGGAGAGCACTCAGGTGTCCTCGTATTGGAGTCCTGCGTATACAACATCTGTGGGCACCTGGCCACTTAGAACTGGGGGCTCGCCGGGCAGGTGAGTAGGTTGAGGAGCCTTGAGCTTCTCTGGGGCTCTGGTGAGGATGTGGGGAGGCCAGACACAGGGGAGGTGCCACAGCAGAGCTGGGGGCTACCGTCCGGATTCTTCTGCAAGGGCCATCATGTTTATTAACGCCTTTCAAATGTAATGGGAGAGGCAGGGCCTGAGCCATCTAGCCTGATCCAATGAATATTAACACGTGAGGCTGACATGGGTGATTTGATTCTCCCTGAGTACTGGTTTCCTCACCCTTAAACAGAGATCACAGTGCCTGCTTGCAGGGCTCTTGGGAACATTAAGCTGATGTTGGAGTTTCTGCAGCCAAGATGACACCGTGCACGCTTGTTCTGCCGCTTCAGTCGTGGCCGATTCTTTGCGACCCCGTGGACTATAATGCACCAGGCTCCTCTGTCCATGGGATTCTCCAGGCCAGAACACTGGAATGGGTTGCCATGCCCTCCTCCAGGGGACCTTCCCAACCCAGGGATCGAACCTACGTCTCTTGCAGTTCCTGTACCAAAGGTGGGTTCTTTACTGCTGAGCCACAAGGGAAGCCCCCACGGTGACATTAGACCCTCCAGTCAGAGCACACCAAGGCCTCCTGCCCTGGGGATGTACATTTTTAATTATTAATGCTTCAGTGTGCATATTTTGAACACAGTCATCTATTTTTATGTCCAAAAGAATGGAAAGTTTTCTTTATTCATATTTGGAAGGAATATTGGTTCTGTGTAACCGATGTATTTGTCTTCTTTATTTGACATGAAAGATAGTTCGACACTGCTTTCTCCAAAAGTTTTGAGACAGAAAGCAGGGTCCCCCCTCAAATCTACTATAAATGTGGGAAGGTGAAAAAAAGGAAAGAAGGGGAAGTTTAGGTTTTCTAATTTTTCCATTTTTCTAAAATTGAACTCTTCTGACCTTACTTGGGTTTGCTGATCCTTCAATGAGTCTAAAGAAGACCTAATTAGGAATGGAAATCTCTGGAATGAACTTAAAATAGTATGTGTGTGTTCTGTTGGCATTTCCCCAAAGACCCTAAAGCATATCCTCAGTGTCAATTTCCATAAAAGTTCGAGTTTGGAACTGGGACCCAGAGTCACTAAGAGAGGTCGCGGCCTCCACTGGTCATTTCTTGTTCAAAGGTGGGAGGTTAAGTGTCCATTTCCTTCCAGGCTGCCCTCCTGGCCAAGGCTCCGTCCACATGGTGGGCAGCGTGGGGCAGACACGACCTGTATGTCTCTGCACATCCATGGGTTTTGCTGCTGTGTCATCACCAACTGGTGATACAGAGCATGGTTTAGAGGGGAGAGAAGCCAAGCTGCTGTCCCAGTGTGGTTGCTGATGGGGTGCATGGGCAACATGGCCCCCTATAGGGTTGGTGACGGGGTGTGCGGTCGACCTACCCCCTATAGGGTTGGTGATGGGGTGCATCCTCGACATACCCCCCATAGCAATCACACAGATCACTACAACAAATAGGCATGAAAAAAATTGAAATCTTGCAGAAATTGCCAAGATGTGGCAGAGAGACATGAAGTGAGCAAACGCTATTGGAAAAATGGTGCCCATAGACTTGCTCAACGCAGGGTTCCACAAACTTGAATTTGTAAAAACATGCAGTTTCTGCAAAGCACAATAAAACAAGGTCTGCCTTCACTTCAAATGATTAAAAACAGCAACTGAAATACTGACACCTGAGTGTTCACAGCAGCTGTAATTCACAGTAGCCAAAGGGTGGAAACAACTCAACATGTCCATCAATGGCCAGAGGAGCAAACAACCCCACAGAACCGACTACTGGGGGCTTCCCTGATGGCTCAGCAGTAGACTCTGCCTGCAGTGGAGGGGACGCAGGAGATGGGGGCTCGCTGGGTTTGATCTCTGGGTCTGGGATGGAATATTACTCAGATATAAAAAGAAATGAAGTTTTCTGATGCACACTCCTGTGTGGGTGAACCTCAAGAGAATTCTGCAAAGAGAGAAAGACACAAAAGACCGCACAATGTATGACTGCATTTATTTGGAACATCTAGAATGGATAGATGCTAAGGAGCAGAGAGGAAGTTGGCGGTTGTCAGGGGCTGCAGGGAGGGAGGGGTGGAGAGCGGCTGCTTGGTGGAGGGGTGGGCACGTTCTTCTCAGGGCTCAATGCCAACGCGCTCAGTGCCACTGAATTGTCTAAAGTGATTTCCAAATGAGCTTCGCCTCAGTGATAAAGCACAGGGAATGCTACCCAGCGCTCTGCAGTGACCTAAACGGGCAGGAAATCCAGTTTAGGAGGGGATATGTGGATGCACGTGGCTGATTCACTTTGTTGTTCAGTAGAAACGAACACAACCTTGTAAAGCAACTATGCCCGTGTGCTTGGTCGCTCAGTCCTGTCGGACTCTTTGTGACCCCACGAACTGTGGCCCACCAGGCTCCCCTGTCCACAGAACTCTCCAGACAAGAACACTGGAGTGGGCTGCCATGCCCTCCTCCAGGGGATCTTCCCGACCCGGGGATCGAACCCGAGTCTCTTACATCTGCTGCATTGGCAGGCGAGTGCTTTACTACTAGCACCACCTGGGAAGCGAGAAGGTGTGAACAGACCTAAAACAGGGCATGACCAGTCTGCATTGGCTGGACAGGTGAGATTTTTATTTTCTTCAAAACGTGGTCCCAGCCCCAGCAGGGCAAGCAGGGTCTTCAGGCTTGTGAGACATCAGTCTCAGCCCCGCCCCCACCCAATCTGAATGAGAACCTGGGCTCTCCCAGGGCCCGCAGGTGATTGTTACGCTGCTGGCAGGGACTGTGCAAGGGCCAGAAGCTCTGCCTGCCAGACTGCATTCCCAGGCAAGGCTCCCGGATCCAGATCCGCCCGGCCTCCATGGTAAAAAGGAGACAGAAATAACCAACCTTGAAGAATTTAGCTGACTTTAGGACGCTGCACCTACGTCCCACCCACACAGGCATCGCTCCATGGAAACCTGTCCCATCTCCCCTAACATATGCGATTTTTAGGGACTTTTTGGAGTTACACTGGGTCTCTTTCAATTCTGATGAAATCTGCTTTCAACCTCCGTGTTCAGAGTTGAAATTTGACTTTCAGACCTGAAGACGCTCAGTTGGGTTTTTCTTAAACAAATGTGACCTAGGAAATCCAAAAATGTAGACAAGCAGACTTACATGTAGAGATGTTTAATGAGTCACTGTGTCTGGACAGTCTTTAAAGCGCACTTTATCAGCAAGTGAAGTCAGTGCTCACCAGCAATGAACTCTGACCGCCCCGTAAACCAAGAGGGCAAGGGCCACTGAGCAATACGTCACCCCGTAATAAAACTATACTTCCTGGATTGGCGGGGGGCGCCAGTCCTTTCATGTGCCATCTGAGAAAAGGAAGAAAGTGGCTGTTACGTTTTAATAGGATATGTTTACGAAAGCTTTTTCATAAAACCAGGTCAACATACACAGTGAACCGTCTGTCTATATACTCTCCAGGGCGGAGTCTAGGTTACTTTTATGGCAAACATATAGAAATTTAGTGGGCTTAGATTTTTTTTTCCCTCTTTTAATGAAGTTTTTTATTAACTCAGGCTTTGACTTTGGCTGATCCACATTTTTTATTTCCTAGATCAGAAACGCGAGTTGGTGTTGGACAAAACATCCCGACTCTTCACTACAAACAGAAAAGTTAAAACACTGGCTGATGGCACTGAGATTGTACTTGAGTGAATCAAAGAAAACCAGAGGTAGAAAGAGATGTTTCTGAGCTCCTAAGCAGAATAACCTTCTGAGTCATGGTGCATTTCTGGGACACAACTGAGCTGATTAAAAACTGCTGATGCTTAAATTGCACACGTAAAAGTTGTTCTTCAGTCGTCTCTAAGCTTATGATCATTTGCACTGGGTTTTCATTGCTCTAACATAACTGTGCCATATTCAGAAATTATTCATCATACATATAGTACTACTATTATGTAGATTAAAAATAACTCCACACTGTGCGGAACTTGTAAGGGCAATGTCTTCTCCTTGCAAAGTTTTCAGTGGATTGCTGCTATCTAGGCGCTCAGTCATGTCCAACTCTTTGCGACTCCATGGACTCTATCCTGCCAGACTCCTTTAGCCATAGGGTTATTCCAGCAGGAATACTGGAGTGGGTTGCCTTTTCCTTCTCCAAGGGGTTTTCCTGACCAGGGATCCAACTCGCATCTCTTGTGCCTCCTGCATTGCTGGTGGATTATTTACCACTGTGCTACCTGGGCAGCCTCTTTCGAATGGATAATCCTGGTTAATAACACGTTATTAAAAATCAAAGAACAGTGTCACGTATCTTATTTTGTTATCTATGTTCTTTCAATTAGTTGAGTCAAGTCTTGCAAAGAGATGAAAACACAAAAGTCATCCAGGGAGTTATAATCTAGCCGCTTTCTCTGAAGCAGAGAAAATTAATGGAGCAATACAGCCTCTGCTTGATCTGTGGTGTGGATAAGGCCTGCCACGGAGTTCAGAATAAGCACAGGACACCAACTCTTGGATAAAGATGCTCCACAGTGTCCATCAGCCACGCTCCCATCAATGGGGCATTTCCCCCATGCGTGCTAAGTTGCCTCATTTGTGTCTGACTCTGCGACACCATGGACTGTAGCTGGCCAGGCTCCTCTGTCCGTGGGATCTCCAGGCAAGAGTACTGGAGTGGACTGCCTTGCCCTCCTCCAGGGGATCTTCCCAACCAAGGGATTGAACCCAGATTCCTGTGTCTCCTGCATTGGCAGGCAGGTTCTTTACCACTATCGCCACCTTGGAAAGCTCATGTACCCCACCAGAAGCCAAAGTATGTCTCAAGATTCCAGTTAGAAATAAGGCCTGTGTTTCTTCTGTTCTTTGCTTTCATGTTGAGGAAATGCAGATATTGGATTAGAAAGCATGTTACTCAATAGACATTAAAAAAATTGAGATCACTTAGGTCCAAAGATACTAGGGCTTCATAGCATTGATATTACCTAAACATTTGTTGAAATGATCAGGATTCCTTCACGTATAAGTGACAGAAATTGAGAGTTCTGACTAACTTAAGCAAAAATAAATAAAATTAAAAAAATAAAAATGAGGAGGCTTCCAGCCCCACTGGATGCAGGGTCTCAGATGACGTCATCAGGGCTGCCTCCCTCTTCCCAGTTTCCCAGATCTTTATTTGAAATCCTATGTGCCTTCTTGCATAAACACCTCTCCTGGCCATGGGGAGAGGAGGTCACACCCTGCCTCTCTTTCTGGGTCTTATAAACCTAGGTGCTTCAGCTTTGTTGTTGTTTGGTCACTAAGTCATATCCGATTCTTTGTGACCCCATAGACTGCAGCACATCAGGCTCCTCTGTCCTCCACTATCTCCAGGAGTTTGCTCATATTCTTGTCCATTGAGTTGGTGATGCTGTCTAACCATCTCATTCTCTACCATGCCCTTATCCTGCTGCCTTCAATTTTTCCCAGCATCAGGGTCTTTTCCAATGAGTCAGTTCTTTACATCAGGAGGCCAAAATATTGGAGCTTCAGCTTCAACATCAGTCCTTCCAATGAATATTCAGGGTTGATTTCCTTTAGGATTGACTGGTTGGATCTCCTTACAGTCCAAGGGACTCTCAAGAGTCTTCTCCAACACCACAGTTCAAAAGCATCAATTCCATGGCACTTAGCCTTCTTCTGGTGCAACTCTCACATCCATACATGACTACTGGAAAAACCAGCGCTTTGACTGTATGGACCTTTGTCAGCAAAAGGATATCTTTGCTTTTTAACACGCTATCTAGGTTTGTCATAGAAATTGATCTCTGGCTCCTCTGCCTTTTCTAAAGCCAGCTTGTACATCTGGAAGTTCTCGGTGCATGTATGGCTAAAGCCTAGCTGGAAGGATTTTGAGCATTACCTTGCTGGCATGTGAAATGAGCACAACTGTACAGAAGTTTGAGCATTTTTTGGCATTGCCTTTCTTTGGGGTGGGCTTCCCTTGTGGATCAGCTGGTGAAGAATCTGCCTGCAATGCGGGAGACCTGGGTTCGATCCCTGGGTTGGGAAGATCCCCTGGAGAAGGGAAGGCTACCCAGTCCAGTATTCTGGCCTAGAGAATTCCATGAACTGTGTAGTCCATGGGGTTGCAAAGAGTCGGACACAACTGAGCAACTTTCACTTCACTTTTCTTTGGGGTTGGAATAAAAACTGGCCTTTTCCAGTCCTGTGGCCACTGCTGAGTTTTCCATATTTGTTGACATATTAATACAGCACTTCAACATAATCTTTCAGGGTGCTTCAGCTAGAGGTATAGAAGTTGTTGATACTGGGTTTAGGGTAATGGTCTCTATGAGGGGAGTTTGTGATTTTGCCCCTAAAGGACATTTGGTGGTCCAGGGATATTTTTGGTTGTCCATATGTGGGGGCACTGTTGGCTGAGCCACCTGGAGCCTTCCTGCTGCTTGGAAGACAGATGTGGGGGCTGGGACACCACCTGGACCAAGAGACAAGGACCTAACCATCGGGGTGGCCAAGGGAAGGATGGTGGAGCTTGGAGGAGCTGAGCTAGATGGCTTCTGGGCTTTTCAGGAGGGGACGCCCCCTTTCACGCTATTGGAACCACTGTTACTCCAGTGCTGGGCTTCTCTGGTGGCTCAGTGGTAAAGAATCTGCCTGCCAATGCAGGATATGTGGGTTCGATCCCTGGGTCAGAAAGTCCCCTGGAGAAGGGAATGGGCACCCACTCCAGTATTCTTGCCTGGGAAATCCCATGGACAGAGGAGCCTGGTGGGCTACAGTCCCTGGGGTCACAAAAGAGTCAGACACGACTCAGTAATCATAGCAAATCCTAACTGATAGATAGAACATGTACATCCACTCTTTGACTTGCAGATTTTTAACACCTAAAACTTTGGGGGCTAAAATGGAGGCCAGCTACCTGGAGGAGAGCGGCAGCCCGCCTGTAAGATGCCCAGGAGGCAGACACACTGGGAAGGGTGGGGTCTCACCCAGACCGGGGTCCTCTGTCTCGCGTGTGTACCTTTTGTCGAAATCTGGAAAGGGCCATCTCTGGGATCACTCAGGAGAAACTCTTGACGTGTATGGCGTGCCTGTCAGGTGCGAGGCGCAGTCTGAGGCACCTCAGAGACCCTGTAAGGTAAGCACTGATGCTCAGTGTAAAAAGAAGGCAGAACAGTGGCCATAACCCTGGCCTGCAGGGGATTAGGGGTTCTTAGAAGGGGAAGTGGCATCTCAAGTTAGAGGAGCAGGAAGAACACAAAAACAGAGGAGGGACTGTGTCCAGGAGGGTCCTGGGACACTCCCTTCTGGCAGTCTCAAGCTCTTAATGAACCAGGTCCTTGGGTGGCCCTGCAGACACGACGCACGGTGCGGGCATCTCCATTGCGGTCCAGGCTTGCACGGGTCCTGCTTCCCTCCTGAAGATCCTGGGGCATCTGTTCCCCCGTCTCAGCGTCTCTGTTTCTGAAAGTCTTGGGAGGAGACAGAGATGGAGGAGGGTGCTCTTGGCCCCTCTGAAGAGGTCTTGCTGCTCTGTAATTACAGTGTGTCCCCAGCCCAGCCCCCACCTTCTGGCCCTTCCTTCCAAGAGGGACCCCTAGCTGCAGCAGACGGGCTGGTTCAGCCTCTTCCCTGTGCCCTGGCCCCGCCCATGTGCTCCGGCGCCCTGCTCATCACCCCTCCCCCATCTCAGCTCCCCTTCGCTTCTCCTTCTGAGAGTCACGCCCTCCCAGTCCACAGAGGAGAGGCTGCCCCATCTCTGTGGTCCGAGCTGATCCCAGGAGGGTAGGGACCCTTCTTTAGACACAGTGCGTAGGCACAAGAATGAACCAGGACTCAGATCCAAACCTTCTGATTCCAGGACCCTCTATCCCTCCATGGACCACAGTTCCCTTGCACACAAAACATCTGATAGAAATATAGAAATACAGAAAACTTCACCTATATGGAACAACCAAGCTTTCCGATGGCTTCATTATTTCTTTTTAGTGTAGAAGAAACTCTAGGCTTTATTTTGGGGGGAGGTAGTGACAGTATAATAAAATCCTATGATTTAAGCACTGAGTCATACTCATTTAAAATAAGTTTCTTTAGCAGAGCTAATTAGCGATGCTAAAATTACCTGCCGTGTTCTCCTCAATGACCAAGAGGTTGGAAATCCGAAGTTCCCCAGGAGGAGTCCGAGACTTAATAAAACATCCTTTAAGAGACTTAATAAAATATCCTTAAAGAGGAAAAGTCCATTCTCAAAAAAGTGTAGACCCAACAGCAGGGAAACAAAGACCAGCTCTAAATGATAGAAGTGCTTCTCTGTGGGGCTGGGGAAATAGAAGCCTCTGGAGTTTTCTTCAAAGACAGAAAAGAGCGCTGTTTCTGCAGAGCTGGCAGAGGGCTGGCTGCGAAGGTTACATAAGCAAAGGAACGCTCTGCCTGGCTGATTAGACGTATTACTTTGCTCTCGAGAAATAATGGGAATTACCCACTTAATTCCTGGCACACGGTGCTGCTAACGTACCAATTAATGACTAATTAGGAAGATTTTTCAGACCATTAGGTTCTGGGAGAAAGCCCCTGTTTGAGATTCATCGCTTAAGTCTCTTCTCTTTTCCTTCCTGCAGTTTTCAGCTCAGTGGGCTTCCCCAGTGAGTGTGATCTGGTTTACAAGGACCCCGTGGCTCCTTCATCCACTTATTTAGTTAAAGCAGCTGGTGTAAAGCAGGCTGCACTGACCCTGGTCATCCCAAGCTGAGGGAGGAAAATGTCCCACTGTGAGAGGGACTTCCATCTAACCACCTCCCTTCCTGAATTCTTCAATGTGAAAAACAAGTAAGCCAGGAAGGAGGAGGAGATGATGCCTCTTTTTGGAAGAGAGAGAAAGGGTTGGCTTGGGTTCCTTTGCTCCATTTCCTAGGACCCTGGGATCCCACCTACCTCCACAGCTTCAGGTTGGAAGGATGGAGATCAGGGATCAGGCTAGGAGTCCTTGCGCAGTGATAAGGGGGCCCCTGTGGACCCCAGGGGTGGAGGAAAAGCAGGAGAAGGGAAAACTGAAAGTGATTCCCAGTTTTCTGACTTTGGGAAAGGAAGAGATACTGGTGGGTGACTGGCGACCAGCCAGTTATGGATGGGCAAGAATTTCCTGTGCTTTAGGGAACAGTCCTCAACATGTTCACTGAGTCCAAAACATCCGCGGAGCACATTTCAGCCTGTGTCCTAGGCTCTGGAACACAGTGATGACTAGGAAATTGCTGTCCTCATGAAATTCATGGTTTAGATAGGGCGTCTCCATCTCAGCCTTACTGACACTTTGGACCTAACACTTCTCTGTTATGGGGCTCTCTGTGCATCACAGAATGTTTAGCAGCACCCCTGACCTCTACCTGGTAGATGGCCTGTAGCATCCCTGGTCATTTGTGAGATTCAAGACTGTCTCCAGACACAGGCAACTGACCCCTGGGAGGACATAAACCCCCGCTGAGAACAATTGGTCTAACAGAAAACCCAGATGATAAACAAAACAAGTGAAAACACATGTGCTAAACTGTAGCGAGAGAGAAAGCAAGGATGGTTGGGGGAGGGGGGCCTGGCAGGTCTTACTGAAAAGTGACATTTGAACAAAGCCCTCAAGGAGGAGGAAGCGACGCTGGGCAAATGCTTTCAGGGTGAAGGGGCAAGGGATGTGCAGAGCGATTATCAGCAAAGGGAGGAGGTTGCTCAGCTGGAAGAGAGGGTGGTGAAGGAGCACGTGGAGACCAGACAGAGGAAGGGGCTTCATGGTGCTGGAGGGGCGGGACTTCACCGTGATGGACGGGAGCCTCAGCCAGGTCAGCAGAGGGAGGGATGGGACCAGCACTGATTGGATACTGGTCTGCAGCCAGATCACCTGACCTGCCTCTTGAGAAACCTATATGCAGGTCAAGAAGCAGCAGTTAGAACTGGACATGGAACAACAGACTGGTTCCAAATAAGGAAAGGAGTACATCAAGGCTATATATTGTCACCTTGCTTATTTAACTTATATGCAGAGTACATCATGAGAAACACTGGGCTGGAAGAAGCACAAGCTGGAATCAAGATTGCTGGGAGAAATATCAATAACGTCAGATATACAGATGACACCACCCTTATGGCAGAAAGTGAAGAAGAACTAAAGAACCTCTTGATGAAAGTGAAAGAGGAGCCTGAAAAAGTTGGCTTACACTCAACATTCAGAAAATGAAGATCATGGCATCTGGTCCCATCACTTCATGGGAAATAGATGGGGAAACAGTGGAAACAGTGATACTTTATTTTGGGCTCCAAAATCACTGCAGATGGTGACTGCAGCCATGAAATTAAAAGACGCTTACCCCTTGGAAGAAAAGTTATGACCAACCTAGACAGCATATTAAAAGGCAGAGATATTACTTTACTAACAAAGATCTGTCTAGTCAAAGCTATGGTTTTTCCAGTGGTCATGTATGCATGTGAGAGTTGGACTGTAAAGAAAGCTGAATGCTGAAGAAATGATGCTTCTGAACTGTGGTGTTGGAGAAGACTCTTGAGAGTCCCTTGGACTGCAAGGAAATCCAACCAGTCCATCCTAAAACAAATCAGTCCTGAATATTCACTGGAAGGACTGAGGCTGAAGCTGAAACTCCAATACTTTGGCCACCTGATGCAAAGAGCTGACTCATTTGAAACGACCCTGATGCTGGGAAAGATTGGAGGCAGGAGGAGAAGGGGACGACAGTGGGATGAGATAGTTGGATGGCATCACCAACTCAATGGACTTGAGTTTGAACAGCTCCAGAAGATGGTGAAGGACAGGGAAGCCTGGTGTGCTGCAGTCCATGGGGTCACAAAGAGTCGAACACAACTGAGTGACTGAACTGAACAGAGCCTGGTTGCTTGTGGTTGCAGGACTGAGGTCCGGTTTCCTCATATCCACCAGCAGGAGGCTGCCCAGGCTCCTAGAGGCCTGTCCCTGGTCCTTGTATCTAAGAGACAAGAAAACCAGAATGAATCCTTCTCACTCTTGTGCCTCTGACTCTCCATCTGTTGCATCTCTCTTCTGCTTCCAGTCGGAGAAAGTTCTCTGCTTTCGAGGACTCATACAATTAGCCTGGGCTCACCCAGATAAGCCAGGATAATTTCTTTATTTTAAAATGTGAACCTTATTCACATCTGAAAAGTCTCCTTTGCCACATAACATGACGTATGCACGAGTTCCAGGGATTACAATTATTCTGTCTATTGCAGCTCTGAAACAAAGGGCATGGTTTTATTTATATGATGAGGCCTTTATAAAGTGAACCCTGGGGAGGGCTTGGCTGGGTGTGCCTTGCTTAGCTCTTTTTTTTTGACACTGACAAGGCGTGTGTTCACAACAGTGAACATCTATTGAGCACCCATGCTCCATGCAAGGCCAGGAGTTCAGGGCTCCCCTCACGGTCTCAGCCCAGGTTTCTGAAGAGGAAAATGGGAGAGCCAGGCTCAGTCTACACCTGGCCACACCAGGAGGCAAGTCCTGTTCTTCCCTGAGACCCTTCTCTTCCTGGGCAGCCTCCTCAGGCACCCAGAGTTTCCTCCACTGGGAAACGCTGGCCTTGGGACATCCTGATGCCAGTGTTCTGCTGTTACGGAGATGCTGGCGTGTCAAGGGGAAGGAAGGAACTTCAACAATGAGCAGAGTGTCGAGGCTCGTGGAGGAGCCAGTGGTGATGAAAATGGTTCAAGTGAAGGTGATGCGGACATCCGAGACGGGCCTCAGGATGCAGAGGTCGGGGGGACTGCAAGGCCCAGGGAATGTGAGGGCTGAGAAGGGAGATGAGAAAAGGTGACGTGAGCTGCACTGGGGACTAAGGGCAACTCATCATGTCACCTGTGAAGATGATGTGGAGCAAACTTTCCATAGCAACCAGGCTGAGAAAAGGCCAGGTGCACGTAGGTGTGGGGAGGGTCCAGTACTGAGCAGAGTGGAGCTCAGCACGGCGCCTCTTTGTTCCATTTCAACAAGGCTCTCCCATCAGCAGCCACCTGGAGGGGTGGACCGTTTAGAGGGGAGAAGCACCTTCAGATGGCACAGATGTAACTGCGCTCCTGACCTCTCCGGAGCCCAGCACACTGTAAACGCTCAGCAAACCTCGCATCTGGTTTCCATTTATAGGAAGTTTATATTTGATCCCATTCATCTAAAGTTCTAGAAAAGGAAAGCCAAGCTTGCAGTGTCAGAGAGCCATTCAGCGGTTGCCTAGGGCCAGGAGTGGGACTGACTACAAAGATGATGAGAAAACTGGGGGGATTATCAGACCATTTCATACATTTACTGTGGTGCTGATTACGTGCTTGTATCTGCCAAAGCTCGTTGAACTGTACAAACAAAATACATACATTTGTTTGTAAATTACACATTCATAATATAGATTAAAGGGCTTCCCTGGTGGCTCAGTGGTAAACAGAACACCTGCTATGCAAGAGACAAGGGTTCAAGATATGGATTCTATTCCTGGGTCAGGAAGAGCCCCTGGAGAAGGGAATGGAAACCCAGTCCAGTATTCCTGCGTGGAAAACTCCATGGACAGAGGAGCCTGGGGAGCTACAGTCCACGGGGTCGCAAAGAGTCAGACGCGACTGAGCGACTAAACAACAGCATTGATTGGACAAAGTGGCGAGTGCTTGGGAGAAGGGAGCCTCACGGGACTGAGGTGGGTTCAGATCTTCCACTGGGGAGTGTGCTGGGCCTGGGGCACGTGCCTGGGCCTCTGTGGTCCTGCCTTTCCCCACTATCAGATTGAAGCCGTGTCTCACATCCCACCCCAGGGCTGTGCGGGTGAGCTCACTGGTCATCCGCGGCTCTCAGAACTGACAACCAAGGGCGGTGTCAGTGCTGAGTGGTGGACTTGCTTGTAATCATGGACTCGTCAGGTCAGGTGGCTATTAAGTTGCTACCCAAGTGAAGATGATGGATTAGATGTGGTTTCTGGTGCTTTTATCTGATGCTGGTTGAGTACGTGCACAACAGTTGTTCTTTGAAGGATGAAAAAGAAGCAAAGTCAGGGAAAGGCGAGTTTCTTTTTAGACTCCAATGGTTCATGTCCTTGCAATAATGGGCAGGGTGGTGAGCTACACTGAGGGTTTTCTAAAGGGCCTTGGGCAGATCTGGCCAAGCTCCTTTTAATTCTCTGATGCCTGTTTCCCCACGTAAATAATCAAAGAGCCAGTAGCTTGATTTTGCACGTGCGCTGGGTGTAAGTTGGAGCGTATCCTTCTTCAGTGTCTTTTCTCTGGTAGAATTAATTGAAACACGATTAGATTTAAATAACAAATGTAATGACTCTTGTGGTCTGTAGTGAGTTTTTGTGTTATCATCTCCATGACAGGTTTTATTCTTTAAATATATGTTTTTTCCCCTTAGAAAGTCCGAGTCAACACCATCATTTCTCATTTATATGTAACTTGTGGCTCAGCTGGTAAAGAATCTGCCTGCAATGCAAGAGACCTGGGTGCGATTCCTGGGTCAGGAAGATCCCCTGGAGAAGAGAGAGGCTACCCACTCCAGTATTCCAGCCTGGAGAATTCAGTCCATGGAATCACAGAGTCAGACATGACTAAGCTACTTTCACTTTCATTTTTCATATATTTGTGTGTATGTGTGTGTGTGTTATTTTGGGACTACTTTTGAGAACTAGAATGGTAAAAAAAAAAAGAGGTAAATAAATAGCATCTTTAATTCTCTTTGCAAATAATCCTCTCTCCATGAATATGTGTATATATCCAGAATTTTATATATATTGATCAATCTATTGATTGAACAAGTTAATAGATATGTATCCTTCTTAGTGACATGCCAATGACTGACTCCACAAGGGGAAATATGCTGACAATAGAGGACAGCATTAGTGATAGAATATTTTTCTCTCTGGGGTCCTGAACCATTTATGTCATGGGCTGCTTTGGCAGTCTGTGAAACCCACAGACTGCTTTTCAGTTCAGTTCAGTTGCTCAATTGTGTCCGACTCTTTGCGACCCCATGAATCACAGCACGCCAGGCCTCCCTGTCCATCATCATCTCCCAGAGTTCACTCAGACTCACGTCCATCGAGTCCATGATGCCATCCCATCCAGCCATCTCATCCTCGGTCGTCCCCTTCTCCTCCTGCCCCCAATCCCTCCCAGCATCAGAGTCTTTTCCAATGAGTCAACTCTTCTCATGAGGTGGCCAAAGTACTGGAGCTTCAGCTTTAGCATCATTCCTTCCAAAGAAATCCCAGGGTTGATCTCCTTCAGAATGGACTGGTTGGATCTCCTTGCAGTCCAAGGGACTCTCAAGAGTCTTCTCCAACACCACAGTTCAAAAGCATCAGTTCTTCGGTGCTCAGCCTTCTTCACAGTCTGCTTCTCAGAAGAGAGTTTTAAGCACATGGAATAACACCACAGGTTATAAAGGAAATGACTTATATTGAGATACGATTATGAAACAAATGAAAAACAGAGCAACATATATCCTATAGGGCTTCCCAGGTGGCTCAGTGGTAAAGAGTCCACTTGTCAATGCAGGAGACTCAGGTTCAATCCCTAGGTCAGGAAGATCCTCTGGAGAAGGAAATGGCGACCCACTGCAGTATTCTTGCCTGGAAAATCCCTTGGACGAGGAGTCTGGTGGGCTACAGTCCATGGGGTCTCAAAGAGTCGGACACGCCTGATCACAGCACACGCACGTCCATGCTCTATCATAACGGGACCCACGGCAGAACTAACTCCTGGGATCATCTTGAAGCACTGATGGGCAGTGATGTGTGGAGGCGTTGGCAGTAAACGTAACTTTGGATGAAACAACAATCTGTGATTTCTGTTGTCACTGTCGCGGGAACAGCACACACCCCGTGGCGGCCCCTGCGTCCCTACTGGGAGGAAAAGTAATGACAGTGAAAATGGCCTTTGCTCCTTAGGCCCTTGGACCCCGGTAAGGAGCCGCACCTTCTTGACTTGGGTCCACGGCCTCTCCTCTGTGCCTCCCCGCCTTCTCGGGCCTCCATCCCTCCTCCTTCTGGGGTCCAGAAGATAGAGCCAGGCTGCCCTGGTCTTGGTCTCCTAGCCCTGGAACCCCAGCTGTGACCGCACTGTAGCAGAGATACATCTAAGAGGGGACCGACCGTCTTCTCAGAGACATCAGTGTTTACACCGTATGACGAGTCTCAGGAGAGAAAGGGAACCTCGTGTCCTGTGGGAGGCCAAGGAGGCGGCTGCACCGGCGCCCTCAGCATCTCGCTGAGTGCCGTTGGGATATAAACTGCTTACAGCCCCAAATGTAAGAAGTGACTCACAGGCTGTCCTCCACGAGGTGGCACAGGGCGGCACAGAGTGGGTGCTGGCCTTTGTCCCTGGGACGGTGCTGAAGCCCCGACACCAAAGCGGAGTCAACGAGGGCACCTTAATAACCCGAGGTCGCCGGGAGAAATGAAGGTGGTGCCTGATGAGGAGTCAGGCAGGATGCTGCAGCTGTGTTGCCCTGGCAACGGTGCCCTGGCCAATCCCAGGCCTGGCTCAGGCTCGCCTTCTGAATAAAGCGCTTTCTCTAACGTCCTCCATGGTTTTGAGACACCACCCATGTGAGCACCTATTTGTTGCAACAAATTTAAATAGAATCTCTGAGACAGAGATGTGGAGAAGGAGAGAGGTAATAACAGAGGAAGACAGACAGACAGATGGAGAGAAGCACTTCCGGTAAAGTTGTTGATATTAGGAAAAGGCACACTTCTATTGGGACAGATTTGCTGCTGGGAGTAGGCCGGCTTGTGTCTCTTCTGGTGCCTCTTCTGCTCCAAGCATGGCCTCAGCAGGTTTGACAAACCAGCCCGGAGTTAAAGTTACCTTCAGCCCACTGCACCTGAGACGGTCTCCCCTCCGTCACAGGCTGCCTTTTGTTACAGTTGCACAGGTTGCGCACTGAACCAGGCACCCAAAGGAGAGTTGCAGGAGGCTGGCTCATGGGCTTGAGCTCATTGCACATGAGCCCCAGTAAGCATCAGAGTCTCCCTGGAGAAAGGGGAACCTTTCCCAACTGGGAACAAAGGCACCAGCAGCAACCCATTTCCTCCTGCATTTTTCACTTTGCAATTAGGAGAATGGGGAGGCTCTTAAGAGCTATTTATACACTGCAGTGACTTCCCTCCTCTACCTTCCCTTTGAAGCAGAAGATGTGGTGATCCCAAGTGAGTCTTGGGGATTGTGCGGGCAACAAGAGGGTCCTCGCCTGCCCTTTTTGGGGTTGATGTGCGAAGCTGCAGTGCCCTGTGGGCGATAAGGATGTTAGAAGCTCAGCTCTGCTACCCTGAGCTGATTCCTCAGATAAAATGTCAGCCCCAGAGCCTCAGTTTAGTCATCTGTACAATGCGGGGAGGTGGTAATAATACCAACTTTAAAGGGTTGTTGCTGCTACTGCTGAAAAGTTGCTTCAGTCGTGTCTGACTCTGTGCAACCCCATAGACTGCAACCCACCAGGCTCCCTCATCCCTGGGATTCTCCAGGCAAGAACACTGGAGTGGGTTGCCATTTCCTTCTCCAATGCATGAAAGTGAAAAGTGAAAGTGAAGTCTCTCAGTCATGTGCAACTCTTAGCAACCTCGTGAACTGCAGCCTGCCAGGCTCCTCCACCCATGGGATTTTCCAGCCAAGAGTACTGGAGTGGGTTGCCATAAAGGGTTGTTGCTGCTGCTACTGCTGCTAAGTCGCTTCAGTTGTGTCCGACTCTGTGCGACGCCATAGGGTTCAAAGAGATAAAGTATATGAAGCACATAAAAGTAAGTGAGTGTGTGTGTGTGTGCTTGTGTCTGTGTGTGCATGCAGAGCCTGACTCCCCAGGGTGGGCTGAAGGTCCACATGCCTTTGGGAGGCAGAGAGGGGCAAGATAAGGTCTCTCTCGAGAGAGAGAGAGGGCAAGGTGAGGTCTCTCTCTCTCTCTCTCTGTTGTTGTTCAATCACTCAGTTGTGTCTGACTCTT
The DNA here is from genome assembly GCA_006408695.1 of Aepyceros melampus. Lineage (NCBI taxonomy): Eukaryota > Metazoa > Chordata > Mammalia > Artiodactyla > Bovidae > Aepyceros > Aepyceros melampus. The sequence goes on along the minus strand of SJXQ01011522.1, from coordinate 82,888 downwards.
TGCAACCCTACAGACTGCAACACTCCAGGCTCCTCTATCCTTCACTATCTCCTGGAGTTTGCTCAGAGTCATGTCCATTGAGTTGATGATGCCATCCAACCACCTCATCCTCTGTCATCCCCTTCTCCTCCTACCCTCAGTCTTTCCCAGCATCAAGGTTTCTTCAAGGAGTCAGCTCTTCATATCAGGTGGCCAAAGGATTGGCGCTTCAGTTTTAGCATCAGTCCTTCCAATAAATATTCAGGGTTGGTTTCCTTTAGGATTTACTGGTTTGATTTAATTTATGGTGTATGCCTATTGTGTTTTAAGAAATCCTTCCATCCCCATGTTAGAATATTCATCTCACTTTTCTAGTACAAACTTCACTATTGGAATTTCAGACTCTAAGTTTTTTGGAATGGTGTGGATAGTGTGAGAAAATGGCACAGTTTCCTTTCCTCCACATGGAAAAGGATTTTTTTCTCTATCTCCATTCACTGGATCCCTATTTTCTTCATCAGTAGAAGGATTATTAATAAATTGCCTTTTAGGAAATAAGAATGGGCAGAGACCCTTTGAAAACTTTATCATCATCTCCTACAGTTGAACAGTCACACCAGGCACATACCAAGAAGAAACTCTTGCCTGAATTGATCAGAAACATGCAGAAGAATCTTTTGAGTCAACACTGTTAGGAATAGCAAAAACCTAGAAACAACCCACTGCCCACCAGGCAGACAGTGGATGAACACACTGTGACAGAACCATAACCATATAACAGGCTGTGATAGAATGGTGAGAGAGCTAAGCACAACCACGCACCACCAGAGGAGCATATCTGGGCAGCTTAAGACAGCGAGTGAAAAATAGGAACCCCAGAAAAGTCCGTTCAACTTGACAACCTTTGGTCAAAGTGAAAAACAACTGAGACTAGAGAGCATGTTTTCAGGAATACGTGTGTATCATACAATTACGTGTGGCATGTGTTTTTAAGGCGAAAAACGCCCATGACACTCAGGATTTATGCTCCTCTAAAGGAGAAAGGACATGTCAGTGTATGTGAGTTCTGTTTACTACTCCGGATCTCACGATCCATGGGGAGCTCACTGGGGTTCATTATAATGTCATACACGCTGTAGATTTATCCACACATGTCCCATGTAGAGAGGCTGACAGCCCGTTTCTGCGAAGCTGAGGTTGGAGAGGGGTTGAGGGAGGGAGAGAGAGACAGAGGGCGAAGTATCGGGCGCTGGTTTTCTCTAAGTGATCCTTCCCGAATGGTCCCTCTCTAGACCTGGCCTGGCCTGGGGACAGACAGGAAGAGAGGGCTGTCCGTTTCATAACCATCAGTGATAAACAGAAACCAAAGCTACTGTGTCCAGAGCAGAGTTTGTGGGCTAATCTCTGAGACAGGGCATTGTAATTCTGTAGAGAGAGGACATGCTGGGAAAGATTGCAGGTGGGAGGAGAAGGGGACGGCAGACGATGACAGGGTTGGATGAAACCGCAGACTCAATGGACATGAGTTTGAGTAAACTCCAGGAGTTGGTGGTGGATAGGGAGGCCTGCGGTCCATGGGGTTGCAAAGAGTCGGACACGACGGAGCGGCTGGACTGAACGGAACTGAGAAAGAGGCCATGGGGCCTCCAGGTGGCTCAGTGGTAACCAATCTGCCCTCAAGGAAGGAAACTCGGGTTCCATCCCTGGCTGGGGAAGGTCCCCTGGAGGAGGGCATGGCAATCCACTCCATCCAGTATTCTTGCCTGGAGAATCCTATGGACAGAGGAGCCGGGTGGGCTGCAGTCCTCCGAGGTCACAAAGAGTCGGACACAAATGAAGCGACCAAGCGCTCACGAATGAGAGGACATACAGGAGCTCAGAGGTTTCCGCAAGAGGAAAAGAAATGTGGTTTTGAAAGAGTTTGGGGACGGCAGACGATGACAGGGTTGGATGAAACCGCAGACTCAATGGACATGAGTTTGAGTAAACTCCAGGAGTTGGTGGTGGATAGGGAGGCCTGCGGTCCATGGGGTTGCAAAGAGTCGGACACGACGGAGCGGCTGGACTGAACGGAACTGAGAAAGAGGCCATGGGGCCTCCAGGTGGCTCAGTGGTAACCAATCTGCCCTCAAGGAAGGAAACTCGGGTTCCATCCCTGGCTGGGGAAGGTCCCCTGGAGGAGGGCATGGCAATCCACTCCATCCAGTATTCTTGCCTGGAGAATCCTATGGACAGAGGAGCCGGGTGGGCTGCAGTCCTCCGAGGTCACAAAGAGTCGGACACAAATGAAGCGACCAAGCGCTCACGAATGAGAGGACATACAGGAGCTCAGAGGTTTCCGCAAGAGGAAAAGAAATGTGGTTTTGAAAGAGTTCAGAACATGTCACCCCAAAACACGACACTGTATGATGCTTTTGAACTGTGGTGTTGAAGACTCTTGAGAGTCCCTTTGGCTGCAAGGATATCCAACCAGTCCATCCTAAAGGAGATCAGTCCTGAATGTTCATTGGAAGGACTGATGTTGAAGCTGAAACTCTAATACTTTGGCCACCTGATGCAAAGAGCTGACTCATTGGAAAAGACCCTGATGCTGGGAAAGATTGAAGGCAGGAGAAGAAGGGGACGACAGAGGATGAGATTGTTGGATGGCATCACGGCCTCAATGGACTTGAGTTTGAACAAGCTCCAGGAGAAGGACCAGGAGGCCTGGCATGCTGCAGTCCATGGGATCACAAAGAACGGACACGACTGAGCAATTGAACTGATCTGAATAGATCATACTGATGACTTTGAACTGCAACCACTGGAAAAACAGTCACCACAGAAAGAGACCTCTCTGAACTCTCCTCGTCTGCCTGCAGAATCTCCAAAAAGAATTCAATTGTTCTACATCCCCTCCAGCCATGAAATTAAAAGACGCTTACTCCTTGGAAGAAAAGTTATGACCAACCTAGATAGTATATTCAAAAGCAGAGACATGACTTTGCCGACTAAGGTCCGTCTAGTCAAGGCTATGGTTTTTCCTGTGGTCATGTATGGATGTGAGAGTTGGACTGTGAAGAAGGCTGAGCGCCGAAGAATTGATGCTTTTGAACTGTGGTGTTGGAGAAGACTCTTGAGGGTCCCTTGGACTGCAAGGAGATCCAACCAGTCCATTCTGAAGGAGATCAACCCTGGGATTTCTTTGGAAGGAATGATGCTAAAACTGAAGCTCCAGTACTTTGGCCACCTCATGCGAAGAGTTGACTCACTGGAAAAGACCCTGATGCTGGGAGGGATCGGGGGCAGGAGGAGAAGGGGACAACTGAGGATGAGATGGCTGGATGGCATCACGGACTCAGTGGACGTGAGTCTGAGTGAACTCTGGGAGATGGTGATGGACAGGGAGGCCTGGCGTGCTGTGATTCATGGGGTCACAAAGAGTCGGACACGACTGAGCGACTGAACTGAACTGATATCCCCTCCAGGAGCGCTATGAGCAGGGAAATCCACTCTTATCCAGGTTGGAGACCAGGAGTCGGCACCACTCTCTGACAGACATCCTCACTAACTCTCCCCACTCCCATCTGCACCTCTCAGGGTGCCTTCACATTTCCTGAGTTCTCTGCTGGTCTCTGAACCAGTCACATCTTCCTCGGCTTCTTCTATTGAGACTGTATATAAGCATTCACATTTCATCAGTTTATTTAGTATTAGCCCCCACCCCTACTGTGATGCTCTTGTGCATACAATAATAAAAATAAATATTAAACACTTCTGCTTCAGTCTGACTGCTTTGGGTTGATTTCAGAGCCCCAACTATCACATTTAGAAGGGTGGAGGTTAAGTTTTTCCTGCCTTACAGTTCATGGAGTATCACTGTGTGACTACAAGTCAAGGCTGCTTACTTCAAACACAAAAAAGCTCCCATTCAGTAAGGTTGGTTAGTGGTTTAGTTGCTTAGTCTTGTCCAACTCTTTGCAACCCTATAGACTGTAGCCCTCCAGGCCCTTCTGTCCATGGGATTCTCTAGGCAGGAATACTGAAGTGGGTAGCCATCCCCTCCTCTAAGGGATCTTCTTGACCCAGGGATTGAACCTAGGTGTCCAGCATTGCAGGCTGAGTCTTTACCAACTGAGCCACCAGGGAAGGCCCTTAGTAAAGGGAGTGAAAATGAGTATTTCTGCTGCATTAACCTTATACCTGCCTGGCACCACGCTGGAGGGTTTGGGAGGTTGTCTCACTTAAACCACAGGACAAGCTCCACCCTTCTGACCCTCCTGGCTGGTATCCCCACTGTCTGTGTGTTCATCTCTAGTTTGAGTTGTATGATTGCAGGAGTTGCTCAAAATTCATTCCTGGAGACACTTAACAAAAGACAAGTGAATCGTGAGATATTCAAACCATGGATGAATGGAAAGAAGCTCTGAATACACACAGCTGAGACAGGAGACAGGGGGGCAGGGTGCAGTCCCTGAAAGGATGACTCAGCATTTGAGGACATGACAGAAACAGATTAGAACCGACAGGGCCCAAGACGGCGGAAGACTGGACTTCCCACGGACCTTGAGCCTCATCTTACACTCATTGTAATACATCATTGTTGTTGTTCAGACACTAAGTGGTGTCGGACTCTTGCGACCCCATGGACTGCAGGACTCCAGGCTTCCCTGCCCTTCAGCATCTCCTGCAGTTTGCTCAAACTCAGCACTCAGCTGGACTCACAGACCCAGAAGAAGTGGTCCAACTTCTCGGTACAATTTCTTGGTACAACTTCTTGGTACCATCAAAATACAGAAAATGAGAAATGTCTTCGATTGTTTTCTGAATCCAGCTATTGCCTGTTTGTGTGCCTGCTCAGTTGCTCAGTCGTGTCCGACTCTTTGCGACCTAAGGACTCTAGCCCACCAGGTTCCTGTGGCCATGGGACTCTCCAGGCAAGAATACTGGAGTGGGTTGCTATGCCCTCCTCCAGGGGATCTTCCTGACCCAAGGACTGAACCTGAACCTCCTGTGTCTCGAGCATTGACAGGCGGATTTTTTTCTTTTTTTTTTTTTTTTAACCACTGAGCCACCTGGGATTGCCTGTTTAGCCTTATTTAATTGAAAAAAGAAAAAAAGAGAATCATCAACTTAGATCTTTATGACTTTTTTTCTTGACCTGGAGGCTATTTCTTTAAATGAGGGGTTGGTGGGGGGAGGGGGTGGACAATATGAGGGTGGTCTGAAAATAAATGCCTTAACTATCCTCCGCATCTGGATGGAATGTTCTGGAAGGAAGTCATATACATTTAATGATGTGTTTGTTAGGATTTAAGTTCCCTGGGACTGTTCTGGGGGCCATTTCTTTAAAAGCATGCTTTTTTTTTTAAAGGGGGGGGAAGCCCTGCTGGGTTGGAGGATGAAAATGAGCTTAGCCCAACCTCCACAGACACTTTGCAGATGGCATCTACCCTGCTGTGCTCTGGCAAAAGGGACAGAGGAATGGGTGACCTCACTTCCCATAAGCAAAGAATTGCACAAGCTCAGAAGGAAGGAGCTGTTAGTCTTGGGGATGGTGCCCCTTCCGGAGTTTTCAAGTCTCCCTCTGCTTGACTGTGCTTTGCCTCCTTTAGCGGAGTGGGTGACCATGGCTCCACCCTAACTAGCTCGGCCCTTGTCATTTGACCTTCATCCCTTTAATCCAAAGCGATCTTCAAACATGGAAACGTCTCCAGGAAAATATTCTGGGACGACCTTGCAAGAGAGTCTACCACACCCCACGGAGTAGCCTCCCAATGTACAGGCTGCCAAACTGGCTTTTTTCCTGCTTTAAGGACCCTGACCCGGCTAATGGAGCTTGTCCTTCAGGCTGGCTGATGACCAGTTCAGTGGCCTGGTACCAGCCTTCTACCTTAAGGCGTGCAGTGGGCTGAATAATGTCCTTCCCGGAGACATGCACTTGAACCCCTGAATAGGTTACCTTATGTGGCACATTGGGGCTTCCCTAATAGCTCAGTTGGTAAAGAATCCACCTGCAATGCAAGAGACCGTGGTTCGATTCCTGGTTCAAGGAGATCTGCTGGAGAAGGGGTAGGCTACCTACTCCAGTATTCTTAGGCTTCCCCTGTGGCTCAGCTGGGAAAGAACCCACCTGCAATGCAGGAGACCTGGGTTGGATTCCCGGACTGGAAGATCCCCTGGAGAAGGGAAAGGGTACCCACTCCAGTATTCTGGCCTGGAGAGTTCCATGGACTGTATAGTCCATGGGGTCGCAAAGAGTCAGACTCGACTGAGTGACTTTCACGTGGCACAAGGGACTTTGTTGATGGGATTAAGGATCTTGAGATGGGACATTATCCTGGATCACCTAAATGCCGTCACGAGTGTCACAAAAGACAGAGGGAGCTTTGACACAGAAGAGAAGGCACCGTGATGATGAAAGCAAGATGCTGCATCACTGGCTTCAAAGATGGAGGAAGGGACCACCAGCCAAGGAACCAAGGGACACAGCTCTAGATGTTGGAAAAGGCGAGGAAACAGATTCTCCTTGTAGCCCCAGGGAGAGCACAACCTCGTGAAACGGTTTGGATCTCTAGCCTCCAGAACTGAAAGATCAAACCAGCAAGTCCTAAAGAAAATCAATCCTGAATATTCATTGGACAGACTGATGCTGAAGCTGAAGCTCCAATACTTTGGCCAGTTGATGTGAAGAGCCTATTCATTGGAAAAGACCCTGATGCTGGGGAAGATTGAAGGAAGGAGGAGAGGGGGACGGCAGAGGATGAGTTGGCTGGATGGCATCACCAACTCACTGGACATGAGTTTGAGCAAGCTCCGAGAGTTGGTGATGGACAGGGAGGCCTGGCTGCTGCAGTCCATGGGGTCACCAAGAGTCAGACACGACCGAGCAGCTGAACAATAACAGCAAGAGAGAGCTGAGAATGCCTGCATTGCTGTCATTTTAACTTCCAAGTTTTCACTAATTTGTCATAGCAGCAAGAGGGAAATAATACCTCTTGCTAAATAATTTCTCTGTGAAATAACAAGGCCCCCACCCCTGACAATCATCAGAGACCAGACTGCTTCTCAGAGTATGTCCATAAAGGAGAAGGTGGCTCTGGTGGCATGGGAGGATTTTTCAAACCCTTCCCAGCTCTAAGACTGAGCTGCCCTGGTAGCTCAACAGTAAAGAATCTGCCAGGAGTGCGGGAGACCCAGGTTTGATCACTGGGTTGGGAAGATGTCCTGGAGGAGGGAATGGCAACCACTCCAGTATTCTTGCCTGGAGAATTCCATGGACAGAGGAACCTGGCAGGTTACAGTCCATGGAGTTAAAGAGGTGGCAGGGGGTGAATCTCAAAGTAAAAACCCATGGTATCAGCAGATGCCTACAGCTTTAAGCCCTGCATCCAGGTGCTTGACTCGGGGAGGACCCAGCTGGGCGCGCTCCAGCTTCTGGGAGCTCTGAGCAGCTCCAGAGCCTGGGGTGGTCTGCTGGCCCGTGCTTCTGGCTCCGGCCCGTCCTGGGACTTCCCTCTCATGAGGCACTGTGAGCCACACTTCGCTGTCCATGGCACATCCGGCCTCTGCCAGAAAGCCTGCCAAACAGACAGAAAACCCACCCCACAGACTGAAATAGAAACTCATTTAAGTTTTCCGATGTGTGACAAAGGAGGAAGATGTTTAATTTAGGAAGGAGCTGAGCCAGCTTTCTTATGGGTCATTTTCTTTCTTTCTTTTTTTTTTTTTCTGGAAGAAAAGCCTCCTTAGCAGACTCCCTGGCAGGTCTTTCTTTTTCTCCATCCATCAGCATTTTGAATGGGATTATTCTCTGTTCATAGGGGGCCACCCTGCCCACTGTAGGATGCTAAAGAACATCCTTCCCCCTCTCATCAGATGCCAGTAGCAACCTCCCCTACCCCTCAGCCTTTGGTGCCAACCAAAAATGTCTCCACACGTCCACAGTGTCTCCTAGGGGATAAATCACCCCCAACGGACAAGGAAAACGGAACGGGTGGAAAGAATGGCCTGCGTCCTGCCTTTGCCCCTTTGTTGAGGCCACGATAAGCTGTGTGAGGATAAAGGCTTGGATTGTTCCAGGTGGACGGAGGTACTAGCAGAGAAGAGCCCTAGCAGCTGTTGTAAGGGGCACAGGAGGCCAGCGTCCTTAGCTGTGGAATCAGACGGCTCCTCCACTGTCCCCCTGGGTGGTCCAGGGCTGCAGATGAGAATGGTGTCTCAGAGGACGAGAAGCCGTCCCCCTCCTCGCTGATGCTGTGAGTGAGGGCCCCTCCCTACTTCTGTAAACTCAGCCCGACAGGTCCCACTCTCAGTCCACTCCGGCCACGTCCTGGGCTGTTCCTTAAATACCTCAATCTCCCAGGCCATCCAGCAGTAAAGAATCTGCCTGCCAGCACAGGAGGTGCGGGTTTGATCCCTGGGTTGAGAAGATCCCCGGGAGAAGGAAGTGACCACACACTCTGGTTTTCTTGCCTGGGAAATCCCATGGACAGAGAAGCCTGGTGGGCTACAGTCCCTGGGGTCACCAAAGGGCCGGACACGACTGAGCACGCACCCATGTAAACAATTCAGACCTTTCCTGCCTCAGGACCTTTGCGCTTGAGGCTTCGCCCCCACAGAGAGCTTTTCCTCCCGTGTCTTTGCTTCCCTTGGCATCACTAATAACTAAGCTTGGCTGTAGCTTGACCACCCATCTAAAACCACTGCCACAAACATATGGTTACCAAGGCGGAAGGGTGGGGTGATGGGAGATAGTTTGGAAGTTTGGGATTGACATGTGCACACTGCTATATTTAAAAGCAATAACCAACAAGGACCTACTGTATAACACAGGGAACTCTGCTTATACTCTGTGGTGACCTAAATAGAAAAAGGATTTGAAAAAGAATTATCCATGTATATGTATAACTGAATCATCTTGCTTCACACCTGAAATTAACGCAACACTGCTACTCAACTACACTAAAAAGTCAACAGAAACAAAGCCCCACTCCCAGCCCTCTCAGCACATCACCGCTTTCTCTTCTTCATAGCGCTGCACTTATTTCCAGACGGAGAAATGGAGGCTCCAGCTTAAAGCCTCGCCAGAGGCAGCTCTTGCCTGCCTGCTCCCTTCTGGTTCTTCACAGTCTACAGAGTTTCTGGAAAGTCTGGGACGAGCTTCTTCCAGCTGCCCTTCATTCCAGAGCAAGGGGCACCCCTCTGCTCCCCATTTCCACCCCCTCATTCAGCGCACCAGGGAGGTCTTTGCCTGGGGTCCATATTGGGCTTGCTCATGTCTGTGCAGGGCTCCCACCAACGCCTGCCTTCCAGGACCACAAGGTGTGTGCACCGTTGGGATGGGCTCTCCCGTGGCTTACCCTAGGACCCCCAGAAGAAAGCTCGTGCTTCTTCCTGCCCAGACTTTAAAGGGGGGCAGCAAAGAAATGCGGGCAAAGGCCAGCAGAGTGGAGTGGGAGACAACCACACCTGAGTCATCTTCCTGCCCTACTGTGCGCTAGTTGTCATGGCCAGTGCAATACGGCACCCAGCCTGACATCTCAAGTGGCGACAACCAGGCCCAGCCAAGTCCCTAGCCCTAGGCACTGTATTTGCACTATATTATATGGCTGCTCCCCCAGCCCTGGCCAGAAGGAGACCTTCCTAACTGTCCTGGAAACCAGTGGCAATTGAGTTCTTATCCATCTTTCCCACTCCCTGCGCTCCTAGAGTACATCAACACCTCTGCCTAGAGGCATGAAGGAGAGGGGTTACAGCCAACCAACAGTACGTTAGAATCACTCCAAATTACCCCCAGTTAAGAAACTGAGAATGATCTGCATGTGAAAACCATCTGGCAGGCTTTTTACTTGGAAAGTTTATCTGACGACTGATATGTGGTCCACCCAATCCTTATTTCACGCAAGTGCCTTTAAAGACAGGAAGGCAATACAACAAGTAAGAAGTTCAGAGCAAATCCAGCCAAAAGCGAGGAAAACATACATAACAGGGATTATTTCTGGAATGTTATGACTGGTCACATTATGTAGATAACTCTTAATATGTCATTCTGAAATGTGTGACATCCTTTAAAGAGAAAGCAAGAAAATACATGTGTGGGTGTTATGACCTCTGTGGTCATGCCAGAGACACTTTCAAAAACGAAGTGCTCAAATACCTTTATTAGAGTGGGAAGAATAAAGATTTTTTTTTTTTAACCTCAAACAACAGAATACTTCTTCTGAGGTTTGTGGCTAGCCCAGTTAGTCGCCCTTAATGGGCAATCAAGAAGTCTGTTATTAAGAGCCGCAACACTTTATGGTACTTATCAAAAATTATCTCACACCAAAGGGCTTCAACACTTGGGCTGGCCACATAGTTGGACATAAAACACAGAGCGAGTGGTCTGGAGATGAGGGTGAATTTTATGGCCAAGCTGGAGGGTTGCTTGTCCTTGAACACTCCGTGGCGGACCATTTATGACACAAGAACAAAGGATCTGTTAACTGATTGTAATGACTACAGTGACTTATAACATGTCTCAGGAGCCATGAGGTTTCATCAGTTGAGACTTTTCCCCCAGGAAGGCTGGCTTCACCTTCCTTCTGCCAAGACCATCCATCACAGAGTGTGAGAATACCACCTCCTTCAGCCAGAACCGCACCCGCTCTGGATGAGGGGGGACTTAGGTTTGTCATATCTTAGCGCTGGAGAACCAGGAACGCGGCTATTTCTGAAACAGCAGAGTCAGGAAGATCAGAAACAAGCAGAGCGAAGTGAGGGACACAGGTATTGCTCAGTGTCGGCTCCAGAGAAAAGTGTTCATGGGGGGCAGGGGTGTAAAAGACACAGAACAAAAATTGACCACTTTAACCATTTTAAAATATTCTGTTCAATAGCATTAACAACATTCACCCTTTGGCCACTTGATGCGAAGAACTGACTCACTAGAAGAATTCTGATGCTGGGAAAGATTGAGAGCAGGAGGAGAAGGGGACGACAGAGGATGAGATGGTTGGATGGCATCACCGACTCAATGGACATGAGTTTGAGTACACTCCGGGAGTTGGTGATGGACAGGGAAGCCTGGTGTGCTGCAGCCCATGGGGTCGCAAAGAGTCGGACACAACTTAGCATCCGAACAACTAAATACCATGATGGTGTTCATCTCCAGAACTTGTTCATCTTTCCCAAGTCAAGCTTCTTATCCATTAAACATTAACTGCTCACTTCTCCTCCCTCAGCCTGTGGCAACCACCATTCTGCCGTCTTTCTCAGTGCATCTGACTACCGTGGGACCTCATATCACTGGGGTTCTATAATATTTGTCTTTCTGTGACTGGTTTCTTTCACTTACATTATGTCCTCAAGGTTCATCCATGTTGTGACCTGGGTCAGAATTTCACTTCTTTTAAGGCTGCATAACATTCCATCGAGTGGATGAACTACATTTTGCTTATCCATTCATCTGTCAATGGACATCTGGTGAAAACAGAACTTTTCACATTATTAGTTTGTACAGGGACATGATTTATTCTAAAGGGCATTATGCAACTTAACTGAATAATCTGCCCATTCTCTTTAATCCAATTGAAATAATAGACCATGAAAGACAAAAGCAAGTGGGCAAACAGCATGTAATACCAAGTTGGTAAATAGGGGTGTCATTACCCCCCTCCTTCCTTTTTTTGTTCTGGGAGAATATTCAGGGTACAGAGTCTACATTTCAAAAATAGAATTTATGAGTCTAATCATATTAACTCAACAGGGAGCTTAGATGCCAAAACAGCCTCTGTGAGTCATTCCCTGGATTCTAAAAGGAATGTTTCAGACTTGTTTTCTCCTCTTTGAGGTTTGCTTTAAAGAAATTTTAAAAGCAAACAGCAAAACAGCAAAATGCCTGGAGCCACAGATCTCAAAGTAGCTCTTCAAAATGGCAGCCTCAATGCCAGAAATCAGAGGCTGGCCCTGGCTAAGCCACACCATTCCTTGGGTGGTTCAGGCTGGGGGATCACGCTAAGTCTCTATTTGATTTAGGAAAAATGTTGCTGAGGGACAAACGTGGGGGTTGGTGGAGAAGGAGTGTGTGAGAAAGGACACAAAAGGGTGTAGGGGTTTTGGAATGGCATCACCATTTTTTAAAATAAGTGCCATTCAGTAGGACCAAGTTGGTTTACTGGGTGTTTTGTTTTTTGTTTTAAGTTTTAGTCTTCAGACAAAGTCTAGAGCAAGCTTAACCTTAGGGCTTCAGTGTGTTTGCTGCAGGATGACAGCATGTGTGCCACTGTGGGAACCAGTGTTAGCTGCTGGGTCAGGGTCTGACCTCCTGGTCTCCGAGGAATCCACCCCTTTTCCTTCTCACCAGGACCACTGGGTGCCATCTTGGATTTTTGTCTTGAGTTTAAGCCATCACGGCACTGTCTTATTGGCTCATCCTTATCCATCCTCTATGCCTGGGGGACAAAACCTCTTTGTCAAGAACAGACAAGCCCATGTCTACATCAACACAAACACCCTAGCCAACCAGGATGGATGCCCATCTCCAGAACCTGCAAACAACACAACTGCGTGCCTCGGTGGCTGCCGTGTTCTTGATCTGTGCGGGCCAAGGGTGCTGCTGACACTGGCTCCTTGTTTTCCCACGAGCAGGTAAGTTTAGTGATCCATCAGGGAAGCCCTGGGTTAGCCAATGACAAATATGCACATTTACTGTAGGAATTATCAGAAATTTAATGCGCACTGGAAATCTCCAGGAGACAGATAACACATTTTCCAAATGTATTTAATCATCAAACCCTATTATCAATGAATACCTCCCTGGAACAGTATCCTCAGCACTTAACAAAGCCGCAATTTAGATACATGTTAAATTCAGTAATTTAATACAATGCTCAACACATAATAAGTAACGAACAGAATATCAGCAGTGCTTCAGGGAACACATATGTAGAGGCACCAACAATTCTAGACTCTCTTTCCCACCCCATCCCCAAACCCCG
>SJXQ01011522.1:0-58195 GCA_006408695.1 Aepyceros melampus | reverse complement strand
GGGACAGGGGATCCAGAACTCCAGGAGTCCTCCCTGTCCCAGGGTGCTGATAAAACACCCTCCTGCCGGGACTCTGAGATTAGACTCCTTATGCAAATAGATTGTTCTTTTCGGTCCCTGAAACTCCCAGAGGTAAATTACCTGCTGAGGCAATGGTGGATTAATCTGAGGCAATCAGCTATCTCTAAGTCCACCCAAGGCCATGTTTGAATCAGATAGGGTGATTCATAGCAATCTGAAGTCGACTGTGAAAACTGGGTTCTTCCCGAAACACCGGCCAGGTGCCCTTGGTGACGCATCAGATGTCAGAGCTACGCTTTGCCTGGGGTTGGCGCAGCTGGTTGGCGAGGCTACCTTTTGCACCCTAAGGACTGTGGGAGGAGGGGTGGGAGAGCCGTGGCGGCTTCCTGCTCCCGGGTCTGAAGAGCATGCTATTTGGTCAGAGTTGGCCATTTCTCCACCCACACCACACTGGGCTTTTCTTCACCAGGCAGAGTGTGGCTCATGAGGGGGGTCTCCTTGCTTATATAGAAGCTGGCCTGTGGCATTTGTGAGGTCAGTGGTCATTTCTTACTGACCCCGATGGATTCGGCGTTCCCAAGGCCCGGGTCCAGCTCTGCAGGCGCAAGTGTCCTAAAGGGAGTGCCTTTTGATTCACAAGTCCTTAAGCACCAGAGTCACAGGCAGCCAAGGCGAGGTGGTTACACTGTTAATCATTTGGATACCACATTCCTCTCTGCCATGCTAACACGTGCTACATTGCTTCAGTCGTGTCCAATTCTTAGTGACCCCAGGACTCTAGCCCGCCAGGCTCCTCTGTCCATGGGCTTCTCCAGGAAGAATACTGGAGTGGGTTGCCATGCCCTCCTCCAGGGGATCCTCTCAACTCAGGGATCTCTCATGTCTCCTGCACTGGCAGGCAGGTTCTTTACCGCTAGTGCCACCTGGGAAGCAAGGCCCACGTGGGCTTTGGTGACGAGCCTGGCTGCTTTTCGTAAGGAGGGAGGCCGGCTTTGGGGCAGCCACAGTCTCAGGACACACCTAGAGGATTCCCTCTGGTCGGTTCTGCAGAGCTCAGGGTCACCCAAGCTCTCAGGGGAGTGCAGTCACTGGGAGACCAGGATCACGCATCCCAGCGTACCTAGCAGATGAGGACACCCTGAACTGTGGAAACCAAAGGACAGACAGAGAGGGGTCATGAGACAAGTGCTGAGTGACGCTCAAAGAGACTGCTAGCGGCACACGCATCAGGAAGCCCAGGCTCTCCTGGGAGATTCCTGCCGTCGCTAAGAGCAAGTGCAGGATGGAGATGTGTGCCCAAGACTGAGCCAGACACACTGCCGGTCCAGACGCCAGACGCTGGGGATGTGGCTGAGCCGAGGTCATTCAGCCCCATCACCTGTGATGGACACCTCAGGCCTGGAGCCTTTGTGCTCAGAATTGTAGTTCCTGCTAGTTCTGAGCACAAGGCGCCTGTTCTTGGCACCAAATTGTCTTTGGGATGTGTCCAGGAGCATCCCTGCTCTCAGTGGGCCTGATTCTTATATCTAGAAACCCTGCTCCACAGAAAGCCTCTTCTGGGGGTTCCTGGGACCCCACACCCCTGCAGGTGGATCTGGGAAGGGGAGAGATGCTCTGTGCAGTGTGAACAGTGGGAATGGGTGAGATGCTCTCCGTGGTGTGAATGGTGGGAAGGGGACAGATGCTCCCTGAGAGTGAGCATTGGGAATGGATGAGATGCTCTCTGTGGTGTGAATGGCGGGGAGGGAAAAGATGCTGTCTGCAGTGTGAACAGTGGGAAGGGGAGAGATGCTCTCTGTGGTGTGAATGGTGGGGAGGGAAAAGATGCTGTCTGCAGTTGAACAGTGGGAAGGGGAGAGATGCTCTCTGTGGTGTGAATGGCAGGGAGGGAAAAGATGCTGTCTGCAGTGTGAACAGTGGGAGGGGGAGAGATGCTCTCCGTGGTGTGAATGGTTGGAGGGGGAGAGATGCTGTGTGCAATGTGAACTGTGGGAAGGGGAGAGATGCTCTCCATGGTGTGAACTGTGGGAAGGGGAGAGATGCTCTCTGTGGTGTGAACAGTGGGAAGGGGAGAGATGCTCTCTGTGGTGTGAACAGTGCTGATGCAAATGCCACCACCCCGCATGACCCATGTTCTCATACTCTCATGTAAATAGACATCAGCTGCAGAATTTGGGTTTGAGGAATGAGGAGGGTCTTCTGACAGCCCTTCCCCTCTCTCCCCCAGATTCCTACTGCTGGGCCCTCATCCTCAACTTGCCTCAAGACAGCACCCACTGAAGGGAGAGCTAGCCAGCAGGTCCCAACACCCAGGAGATGGCACCCAAACCTCTTCCCTCCAGTGTCCACGTGCTGCTCATCCACTAAACCCTTGTCTTTCCTCCTCAACTTTTCCCAGGCTTTCCTCCTCCAGTTTACAGGCTTTGTACTTGCTCCCACCCCCCACATTCCTCATTCCCTGTGGCCTTTTCTTTCCAGCTGAGAAAGAGAAAAGTCTGGAATCTGGACTCAGGCCCACCCTGCCTCTCCTCCTGGGGATCCATGTGGTCTGTTACCAATAAGCCTGAAATGGTCAGGGCTAACATCAGCTTCCACTTCTTTCTTCCACTAGGTTATTTAAGCCTCCCATGACCTCTTGCTTTTGATAAAGAAGCAGTTCTCATTTGTGGGGAATTGACAAGGAAATCCCAGTTGGAAACCCGGGGCCACTGAGGTATACGGTAAATGCTCTAGCCATCAATTCGGATACTTGCTCTTGATAGACTTGATGATCTGATTGCTATCTGTGTTCTGGTTCCCTTCCTGCGCAGCTGAACGGGGTTGCCTGGGGAACAATTCCCAGGTCCTGGTTTTGAGCAGGAGTCATTTCCCGCAGGAAATCTGGGCACTCCAGAAGCCAGCCAGGCTGGGGGGTGGCGGTGCCGCTCTGCTAGGCCCTGGCCAATCTCACCCCGCCGACAGGGGCAGGGGGCTGGTCTAAGGGCGGGGTGGCAGCTGGAGAGGGTGCTGGCCTGAGGCCTCAGCCTGCCTTTGCTGACGCTGGAGCCTCGGAGCAGGGCTGCTGACGTGTACTGACTGGGCTGGCTGTTTGCTGAACTGTTTTTTAATAGCTGCACTTCCAGTAAGACCTGAGAACACGCCGCAGCACCCTCATTTATAGCACTGAGCGTGTCACTTGGGCTGCATGTGGGCCAAGAAAGGGAGAGTCCAGGAAAGGTGAGGCTCACAGGCAGTCAGGAAAGTCACCTGATGTGAAGAGAGAGAGAGCGCGCGCGCGAGCCTGGGGTGGACCAGATGGCGCTGTCCAGGGCCACCCCATGGGCTGCATTTTGGAAGGGCTGATTCAGGCAGGATTTCTTCTTGAAAAGGTTGAAGTAGCCAAGGCACCTTAATCTGGGAATAGGAACTAGCCTCAGACTGGCTGGTTTCCAGAGTGATGTGGGCAAGTCATTTCTCCTTTGAGCTGCAGTTTCCCTACCTGTTTTGATGAGGGTGTTCAGCCACTGATTCCTTTAGGGGGCAACAGCCAGCCCAGGGTTGGCATGGGGGCTCTGTCTTTCTGGCCATGGGGCTGTGGGAAAAGCCTGGTCTTGTGAAGACATAATCTTGTCATGAGTTAACACAGACATTAGTGTCCCTGCTGCCTCTAGGTGCTGCTGTTCTGAGCGTTTGGGTGATAACGCACACAGAACACTTAGCAGAAAGACAGGTGCTCAGCGAGCGCTCAGCATCCAGGAGCTCTTATTAGCATCAGCACCAGTTCGTGGAGGGTCTGAGTATTGGGGGGCACTGTGCATTGGGCAGGGTGGGGATGGTGTTCTCAGATCCTTTCCCACTGGAACATTCTACACCTGCGATCTAATTAAAAGCGACTGACTCTTTCTTCCCTCTTGATAAAAGTTACAGAAACCTCCATTTCCATTGCACTCAGTTTCCTAAAACAGTCCTTTTTTAAATTTAAAACGATTTCCCTAAGGCAAAAGTCAAGCTGTCCATTTGGAATGAAAGATAATGATGATGAAAGCAATAAAAAATAATAATAACAATAAATGCCTCTTTACTTGGTATTATAGACTTGAATACGCTTCCCTGGTGGCTCAGGGGTAAGAAATTTGCCTGCCAATGCAGGAGGTGCAGGTTCAATCCCTGGGTTGGGAAGATCCCCTGGAGAAGGAGATGGCAACCCACTCCAGTATTCTTGCCTGGGAAATCCCATGGACAGAGGAGCCTGGCAGGCTCCATGGGGTCACAAAGAGTCAGACACGACTTAGCGACTAAACCACCCCCACGTAGACTTGAAAAGCACTTGGATCCTCCTGACAGCCCTGTAAATATGAAAAGGGAAAGTATGTCCCATGAGTTGCACATGCAGAAACTGCTGTCCAGGGCGACTGTCTGAGATAATGTGGATAATGAGGGCACGGGGGTTGGGGGAACTAGAACATGTGTCCTCTGGCTCCAAATCTAGTCTTCTAAAGAAAACTCTACTGTAGTTGGCTTTTCCAAAACTGGGGGGGAAAATTGCAAAGATGTATGTGATTTGTCTCCCTGTTTTTGCACATGGTTGGCTGTTTGGGAGGCTGTGGACACAGGCTCCAAACGTGCTGTCCGGCATGGGTAAACGCCACTGCCTGCAGGCTCCCGGGGGTGGCCCTATACAAGACCCTCCCACCAGCAGCCCCTCCTGTGGAGGTGTCCTGGGTCATGTGTCAGCCTTTCCCACCTTTCTGGGCTGCCTTGGGTGAGCCCTTGAGGAGACAAGAAATCTGTGTGGAAGCCAAGGAAGATTCTAGTCCAGCTCTCCTAAGGGATGGGGAGATATGCAAGCTCAGCCAATGGAGGAGAGTGGCTGCTTACTAAAAGCATTTATGAGTGGAGGAAACATTTAAAATAACACCAACAGCAGTTTTAACTGGAAATGACCCGACCAAAAAGGATAGCGACGGAGACCCTGTGGCCCGGATACCGGGGCCTTAAAGGCTTTGCCCAAGTGCCCGGCCACCCTCTCCGACAAGCTGACCCGACCCGACAGGACAGGAGGGACGAGGCCCTGGGACAAGTCTCATCAGGCTGCGGGGGCCACTTCCCGGACCTGCTGGCGTCCGGGACCGACGCCACCGCCTCCTCCTCGCTGACACGTAGGCAGCTTATCTCGGGTCTGGTTTTGGCTTAGAAATCCTTTAATCTCCCAGGATCGTTTTAATGGCGCAGCCTCTATTTTTATTCTTGGATGGCAGAGAGAACCAGAGACTCAGCCGACTCCTCTGGACGTGTGGAGGCCTGTGCCCCAGAGCACTGAATTCCTTGCCGCTTCCAGCAAGTGAAGCCCGGAGCCGAGATTCTGAAACGAACATGCCAACAGGAGGGGGCTTGCTCTTAACCACCGAGCATGGGGCATCGTAGGCATTTGGCAAATATTTGCTGAAAACAAACACTGAAGGATTCTATTAATTCCAAGCAGTTTTCTGCCCTGTTGCACAGCCCTGGGGACACGTGGGGCTGCAGCTCATACGTCGTTTTCTGAACTGATGAGCCCAGTGCCTGTAATTTTCCCAAAGTGAAATATCTGTGGATGTGGCTACGTGCCATGGAACCTTCTAGGCTTCTTGCTTTCCTTTCCATTACAAGGTTACTTTGCTTCACTTCCTTATATGTGGTCACTGTGTTTACCCTCATGACTCTCTCTGAGGGGAGCCCCAGGGCATGTGGGTGCTGTCTTGAGCCTAGGCTTCCTTTTTGCCTTCTTCTTTTAAATGTATTTTATATATTTTGCATTTTGTTTTTAATTTTTAAGCATGGTTGGTTTACAACCATATATACACACACACACACACACACACACACACACACACACACATATATATATATAGGCTTTCCAGATGGCTCGCGGGTAAAGAATCTGCCTGCCAAGGCAGGAGACACAGATCAATTCCTGGGGTGGGAAGATCCCCTGGAGAAGGAAATGGCAACTCACTCCAGTGTTCTTGCCCGGGAAATCCCACGGACAGCAGAGCCTGGTGGGCTACGGTCCATAGGGTCACAAAAAGTCAGCCATGGCTTAGCGCCTGAGCGTGAGCACATGAATATTACATATATAGGGCTTCCCTGGTGGCTCAGTGGTAAGGAAGCTGCTTGCCAATGCAGGAGACATAAGAGACATGGGTTTGATCCCCGGGTTGGGAAGATTCCCTGGAGGAGGGGATGGCACC
The DNA here is from genome assembly GCA_006408695.1 of Aepyceros melampus. Lineage (NCBI taxonomy): Eukaryota > Metazoa > Chordata > Mammalia > Artiodactyla > Bovidae > Aepyceros > Aepyceros melampus. Next base: position 51,965 of record SJXQ01011522.1, on the reverse strand, counting down.
CCACTCCAGTATTCTTACCTGGAGAATCCCATGGACAGAGGAGCCTGGCAGGCTACAGTCCATGTGGTCTAAAAGAGTCAGACATGACTGAAGTGACTCAGCATGCACACAGGCACATGTGCAATAGATATATTCTTTTTTAGACTCTTTTCCCTCCTAGGTTATTGTAAACTATTGAATATAGTTCCCTGCATTGCACAGTAGGTCTTTGTTTATCTGTTTTATATATAGCAGTGTGTGTATGTTAATCCCAACCTCCTAATTTATCCTTCTTCCCCGCCCCTTTCCCCTTTGGGAACCGTAATTTTGTCTTCTGTGAGTCTATTCCTGCCTTGTAAATAAGTTCATTTATATCACTATTTTAGATTCCACGTATAAGCGATATCATATGGTACGTGTCTTTTTCTGTCTGTTTGCCTTCTTCTCCGTGCTTATCAAAATCCATCCTGGGCCCTATCAGTTCAGTTCAGTTCAGTTCAGTCGCTCAGTCGTGTCCAACTCTTTGCGACCCCATGAATTGCAGCATGCCAGGCCTCCCTGTCCATCACCATCTCCTGGAGTTCACTCAGACTCACGTCCATCGAGTCCGTGATGCCATCCAGCCATCTCATCCTCGGTCGTCCCCTTCTTCAGGAACGGCATTTGGGTTGTTCTGGCGGCCGTGGTCTGGGAGCTGTAGCCAGCAGTATTGTGCTCCAGGGGTGCTGTTTCGTGTTAAGCTTTCAGCACCCTCCTCAGATGTTGGAAGTGGGGAATGAGGACAACAGGTCCTGAGTGGGCCCTGGACATCTGAGGCCATGCAGGGAGCCTCCTGAGCAAATGAGCAGACATGTTCCGGGAGCTTACTATAACCCCAGAGGTCTTGGGGAGAAGGTCAGATTCAGAAGCCCACCGGTTCTCTGTCTGGCTCATGCAGTCACGAGGACCTCACGGAGGCCATGACCCACACACCCACCAGAGCTGCCCTTTTTGAAGGCAAAGCCTCAGCTCATAGCTAAGCTGAGGGAAGTATCTCTGACCTGCTCCTTATTCTAGGGTGTGTGTCTCTGTTAGTTAGGATTTTCCCAAGAATAACAGGATATGATTGTTGTTGCTTCAGTCTTATCTGACTCTTAGTGACCCCCACGGACTGTAGCCCACCAGCCTCCTCTATCCATGGGATTCTCCAGGCAAGAATATTGGAGTGGGTTGTCATTTTCTTCTCCAGGGGATCTCCCTGACCCAGGGACTGAAGCTACATCTGCTGTTTGGCAGGTGGATTATTTACCACTGAGCCACCTGGGAAGCCTGTAGGATATGTATCTATCTGTATACGCAAGGTGAAGGTGAAGTCGCTCAGTCGTGTCCGACTCTTTGCGACCCCGTGGACTGTAGCCCACCAGGCTCCTCAGTCCATGGAATTTTCCAGGCAAGAGTACTGGAGTGGGTTGCCATACGCAAACAGACTTATTATAAGAAATTCACTCATGCAGTTATTTGGGCTGAGAAGTCCAAAGGTCGGCAGTCGGCAAGCTGGAGATCTCGGAAGAGATCTGATGTTTCAGTCCAGCATACAGGCTAGAAAAGGCCAATGTCCTAGCTCATGCACTCAGGCAGGAGGCTTGCTTTCTCTCTCTTTTTTAATTTTTAAAAATCAATTAATTGATTTATGTTTGGCTGTGCTGGGTCTCCCTTGTTGTGCTGGAGTACCTCGTTGCAGTGGCTTCTCTTGTGGCGTGCTGGCTCTCGGGCACGCAGGCTCAGGACTTGCAGTGGGCGGGCTAGTTACCCCATGACACGTGGAATCTTCCTGGACCAGGGATCAAACCTGTGTCTCCTGCGTTAGCAGGCAGACTCTCAACCACTGGACCACCAGGGAAGTTGTAGGCTTTCCGTCTTATTGGGCTTTTTGTTCTTTTCAGGGTTTCAGTTGATTGCACGAGGGCCACCCACACTAGGAAGGGCAATCTGCCTTACTAGGTCAACTGATGGAAATCTCAAAATCTCATCCAGAAACACCCAGAATAATGTTTAACTAGATATCCCGGCAGCCCATGATCCAGTCGACACATAAAATTAACCATCACAATGTTCCACACCATACTTCCCAGCCTCGGAGAGACTGAGTTGGTCGAAGATCTTGCCCAAACCAAGGATGGCCACTCTGTGGGCTGAGGGATGATCTGTGAGGGTCTGTAGGACAGTGGCCTAAAGCAGGGACAGCAATGATGAGCAAGGATGGTTATGGCCTCTCTCCTGGAGATGTAGACGGAATCAGTCAGCTGTTTCCTAAAGGAGAAGCAAGGAGGCATCCAGAGAGAAGTGGAGACCCCTGGACAGTAAGGGATTCAGGCTAATGGGGATGCCACAGTGAAGATGCAGGAATGCCTAATGCCAGGGGGCCAGCAGGACGACATGGAACCCAGAGCTGCCTTCCATGCTGAGCGACGACCCAGATCACCCTCTGTGGGGCCTGTAGTACATCAGATTCTGTCCACTATTATGTCCCTTATTACCAAATGGTTCCTGAACCAAATCATAGAACCCCAGTTCTTAGGGCAAACTGCATGAGTCTGCTCCTTACCATCAAATGAGGTGAAACTTTACCACACATGAGACGCTGATGCCAGTGACATGAATCCACTTGACTCTTCAGATTGACGGGAGTCCAAGTAGATGAAGAAACTCACAAGGACGCTTTCTGCTCCATCTCCTTCCTCTCTTGGCTGGAGGAGAGCTATATTAGAGTAAGAGAAGCAAAGGGGCAAGACTGGAGACCTTGTCATTGTGTCAGTGCCACTGTTACAGATTTCGCTGGAGAGAGAAACATGGGATCAGTTGTTTTCCCCCATTTGCCATCATAGGCTTTCAGACCACACAGCTCACTAATCTCATCTTTGATGTTCAGCACAGTCCTTATACGTCTTCCCTAAGTGGAGGGTTGTGTAGGTGGAAAGAAAAGATGAGATAAATTCTTGCCATGGCAACGTTAGAGTCATTATATTTGTTAGTTAGAGGAGCATAAAAAGTGTACCCTGATTCAGTTGATAATATTATTAAGCACGTGCTATGTGACCACTGGGTCCTAAGTGCTTAGAAGATGTCAGTGACTAAAATAAAGACCCCTGACATGGGCACTTACATTGTCACGGGGGAGCAGACATCAAACAATGAGATAAAACAGTTAAGTATAATACAGTAAGGTAATAAATATAATAAAATGAGCAAATACAATAAAACTTATGGGATGTTGAAAGTGATAAGTGCACTGGAAATAAGGAAGTATAGAACATGAGAGGGGTGTGTAAACTTGTCGGGAGGACAGAGGTCAGTCCCACTAAGAATATGATCTTTATGGAGAGACTTGCAAGAGGTGAAGGAGTTAGTTGTTGGAGCACCTAGGGCAGAGTGTTCAGGCAGATGGAACAGTCACTGCAGAAGTTCTAAGGCGGGAACGTCAGACATGTTCAAGGAGGAAGGAGAAGGCGGGACTTCCCTGGTGGCCCCTTGGTGAAGAATCCACCTTGCAACGCTGGAGATGCAGGCTCAACCCTGCAACTAAGCCTGAGCACTGCAGGTACTGACACTGAGTGCTCTAGAGCCCCCTGTGCTCCACGAGAGAAGCCCACCCCTCAGCTAGAGAAGGCCTGCATGGTGTAATGAAGAGTGCACACAGCCAAAATTTCTAAAAAAAAGGTGGAAAAAAAAGAATAACGAGAAGTCCACTGTGGTTAGAAGTTGGAGAGAAGGGAGGATACATGATACTGGAGAAGAAGGGAATGGAGTCAGATCATGTGGGGTGTTGGTGAGACAGAGAATGCAGGATGGTCTGAGTCAAAAAAAAAGGCAAATGGTGCTGGATTCCTTTAATCCCTGATAGAATCAGTGACTCTCCTGGTGGGGGAGGGGAGTGGTATAGCATAGCTCCCCCAACCCTCAGAACCTCTTTTTGCACAGCTCCCTTCTTTAGAAGAACACACCGTCCTAAGGAGGCATCAGTGCTGAAGGGCAGTGATGTGTCTTGCCCGTCGCACACGTGAGGGCAGGGAAAGTGCTGAGGACCAATGATGTAAACACATTGAAATTAACTACCCTTTCTTCTTGTCTGCTGTGGGCCAGCTCTCTTCTAAGGCAACTCTTCATTTGTATCATCTATGTCCCAACGAAAGTATCCTGACAGTAATGTGGTACAGTTTTTTAAAGACTCTGAAGGGGTGTATCTTCGAGAAGCAAGTAAGGATTCCAGCAGTTTTCCACGAGTTCGTTTCGAATCACAGAACCAATGTAAACTTCTTCACTTTCAGATGGGGCCAGATTCCGAGGGCCAGTGACTGTATGATGAGGGAATGTCCTGGTTAATGTGGTTTTGTTCCTCGAGGTGTGAGATTTCTCTGTCCTTTTAAACGGCGTTGAAGACATTCTCTGTGGCTTCATCCGATGTTTCTAATAGTCTGTCTTGCACAGTGAATACGTTTTTGGATGTAAATTTCTCCTTTTGAGTATTTGCTAGCTCAGATGAATGGCAAGGTGGATCCTTCACCCCTGGACCACCAGGAAGTCCCATCTTCTCCTTATTCCTTGAATGTGTCTGATGCTCCTGCCTTAGGACTTTTGCAGTGCCTACCCCATCTGTCTGAACCCTCTTCCCCAGATGCTCCAGTGACTAGTTACTGTAGAGGTTCAGGAGGTATGGGGTGTTATATTTTTCTGAGACTCAGCCTCCCGCAGAGATGGTCCTCAGAGGTGCTTCCTGCTCCCCTTCAACTCCTGGCCTCACTGTGGCTTCATCATCCAGTGCTGGCTCCTGACCGCCGCATGTGATGGAGGGACATTTTATCAGCGGAGTTGACTCCATCGTGATATTAATAAATGCTGTGCCCTGGATGCTTGCATCCCCCCTAAATTGATATGCTGGCACTCTAACCTCCGACGTGATGGTATAAGGAGGTGGGACCTTGGGGAGGTGACTAGGGTCAGATAAGTTTCTGAGGGTCGGGGCCCCATGATGGGATTAGTGTCCTTGTAAAGGGGAGGCTGTGGCACCAGAACTTAATCTCTCTTCCTGTGAGTGCATGGCATGAAGGCAGGAAGAGGACCCTCACCAAGAATGGAATCTACTGGCACTTTCCTCTCACAGTCCCGCTAAGGTCGATGCAGGATTTGGGCAGCGGTGTATACCACAGTCTTGTTCTGCAAGCCTCTGCTGCTCCTCCTCGGCTATGTTCCACAGTGCTCCCAGCCTCCAGAACTGTGGGAAATACATGCTGTTTAAGCTTCTCAGGCCATGATGTTTTGTCACAGCACCCTGAGTTAAGGTAGCAAGGATGAGCAGTCCCTGCTATGCAAACTCGCAAGTGTTTACTATTTCTATTTTTACACTTTCTGACCATTTTTTAGCATTTGGGGTATAATTGAAGCATAATAAAATGCACAGCTTTTACATGTTTAGTTCAAAGTGCTTAGTCACTCAGTCGTGTCTGACTCTTTGCAACCCCATGGACTGTAGCCCGCCAGGTTCCTCTGTCCATGGGGATTCTCCAGGCAAGAACACTGGATAAGGTAGCCTTTCCCTTCTCCAGGGGATCTTCCCAACCCAGGGATCGAACCCAGGTCTCCCGCATTGCAGGCAGATTCTTTACCAGCCGAGCCACCAGTGAAGCCCAAGAATATTGGAGTGAGTAGCCTATCCTTTCTCCAGGGGGTCTTCCCGACCCAGGAATCAAACTGGGATCTCCTGCATTGAAGACTGCTTCTTTACCAGCTGAGCTACCAGGGAAGCCAATTCCCTGTTCGAGAAGTTTGGACTATTGTCCACATCACCTCTATCAAAATGTAGAGCTCATCCATCAACCCAGAATGTCCCCCTTTGTCCTTTCCAGTTAGCTGTCGGCCCACTCTGATGGCCTTGAAGGCAACCACTGTATGACTTCTGTCATCACAGATAAGCTTTGCCTGCTCTGGAGTTTTGATTAAATGGACTCTTCCAGAATGTGTTACTTGTGTGCATGACTCTGTTACTCAACGTTTTTGAGATGCTTTCACGTAATTGCACCTATCCATGATTTTTATTGTTGAGTAGTATTCCACTGTATGAATATACCACAATTTGTTTCTCTCTCTTTCTGTTGATGGGCATTTTTGTTTATTTATTTATTTATTGGTTATTGTAAATAAATCTTGCATGTGTCTTTCTGTAGACCTGCTTTCATTTCTCTGGGGTAAGTACCTGGAAATGGAATTGCTGGGTCATAAGACAGACAACTGTAAAGGAACTTTAACGGAACTGCCAAAGAGATTGCTAACACAGTTGGACCATTTCATTCCCTCCTAGCCATGTAAGAGCGTTCCAGTTGCTCTTCATTGCAGCCAACATTTGGCGTTGTCTGTCTTTTTCTTATTTTAGCTATTCCAGTGGGTGTGTAATGGCATCTAGCTGTAGTTTTAATTTTCATTTCTCTGATGACTAATACTGCTGAGTAACTTTTCATATGCTTACTGACCTTTCATATATCTTCTTTTGTGAAATGTCTGCTCAAGTCTTTTGATGGTTTTTGAAATGTTTTTTTGGTGTCTCACTTTAATTTGTAGGAGTTCTGTTATTTATCTTTGTGCCTGTCTTTCCCCCTGGTTACTCTCCAAATTCCTTGAGATTTTTTACTACCTCTCCCTACAGTGCTCACCACCATTCTTTGTCAATAGCAGATACTTAATGTTTATTGGATTGTGAGCAAGTGCTAGGCTCTGCCTGCTTAATGGTATAACTTGTTGATTTTTTTAAAAATTACTCAGTAAAGTTTATATATTTAATTTTTTGATGGCATCTTTTACTTTTCAGCTTTTGAATTTGACGTTAATCTTTTCCAGTACTTGACCTTTGGCAAACATTCAGTATTTTATTTCCAAAAGTTTTAAGCCAATCTGGCATAGACTACTTGAGTTTGGAAATTATAATAAACTTTATATAGTTAATCTTTATAAAACTTAGGAATATCTGAAGTACTCATGATAGGTGGTCTCTTCTAGAAGTTAAAATATTTATAGTTTTAAAAAATAGAAGATTATGACTATCATCTTATGTTTTTCTCCTCTTCTGAAGTTTATGAGACACTTCTTAACCAAGAGCCAGAGCCTAAGGGGCAGAGGAGAAAAGCAGAAATACTTTTATTTGAAGATAAAGATGGTAAGCATCAACAAAGAGAATACTTGAGGCTTTTAAACTCTTGTCTACCTGCCAGGTTTGTCAACCAGAGCATTATAAATGAATGTACTACTTTGAAAGAACACCTGCAGTGATGTCATTTCAAATTCCTAAATTAGTTTCTAGGCAGACTGGCCAGCTCAGGACAGCCAGAGGAATATTTCCACTCATCCATTTGAATTTCGACTCAGACTCTTTGCTCTTGAATATTACCCCATGTTTTAGAAAAGCTCTTCAGATTGATTCAGAGGAGCATAATCTTGACTTTTGAAAATTATAAGTAGCCAACAAATTTATCATATTTCACTTGTTTGGTTTTAAACTCAATTCAACAAGTCAAAAATTTTTGGACTGCCTCAAAAGTTATATTTGCTTGTTCCAGATAATACTACATAAAAATATAGAGAAAATGAAAATGATCTGAAAGTGTATCTTCATAAAATAATTATTAAAATTATAAATAATTTTAAAATAAAAGTAATTATAAAGTTATTAAAATCTCTTAGGTTTACTTGAAATCTTTTTAATTTTTCTTTTCCTGGGATTTATATCATCTCTAGCTTACAAAAAGGAATCATAGTGAATATAGTCTTATGGATTCTAGGTTTTGTTTATTCAGTTTTGTTTTTTCCAGAATGTTTTTCACACATCACTACAGATATTTAAGGGCTGTGTTTGCCCAGTTTTAATGTGCTTTTTGTCATTGCCTTTGTGCTCATCTCCATCAAGCTTTATTCTTTTCTTCATGCTGTTAATAAGAAATCTTTGCTATCCATGAGAGTATGTTTTCTGCTTGCTTGATGTTGCTTCATGTAGAACTTATTGACTGTTACACATTTATTTTAAAATCTGGCTCTTTTGCTAAGCTTTCCTTTAAATTCCAAGCATTACAGACTGATTATCTTAGATGTTCAGGTCGCCTAATCTTAAGGCTGTATATAATAAATATTTTGTCTCTTCCTTTCTAGCAGTTACAGTTCTTATTTCTCTTTCAGATCTTATTACATGAGTCAGATCTTAAGCAACATGAAACACTAATGCTTGAAGCAGCCACGCCTGCCCTGCTTCTGATTTTAATAGGAATGCCTTCGGTGATTCACTAGTTAGTAAGATGTTGGCCATATGTTTGTATAATTATTATGGTATGAAAGAAGAATCTTTTAGTTCTAGTTTTCCCTGAGGATTTTTTTTAATTTGTGAATTTATTTTAGGTATAATTTGATTCTCTTTAAGCCACTATTAAAAAGTGGGTGCTACTGACATCGTTGGTGTTTGTTGTTTTTTTTTTAATCCGAGCTATTTATTGAAATTGTATTGCGCTATGGTTGATTTACAATATGTTCCATCCTCTGATTTCAATAATGATCATCTCAGGGACAACTTTACTCTCTTGGTACCTCATTCACAGGCTCACTCATTGTCCCCTCTCCTCCATTATTTAAACAAATGTCATCATCATAATTTTATCTATAGCTCTTTCAGCTTTTATCTCTAAAATACAAAGACTCTAAAGCTAAAGAGAATATTACTGTTCACCTAAAACAGTAACAATAGTTTCTTACTACCATCAAATATCCATTTATTGTTCACCTTTCCCCAATTATCTTCCACATGTTTATGATTTGAGTTCATACTTTACAATTGGTTAAGTTTCCTACATTTTTTTTTTAGTATATATTTCTCCCTCCAACACTCTTTGCCTTGAAATTTCTCACATATAATTTCTTATTTGCCTTTTTTGGTTATATTTGCTTGAAATTCAGTTATTTTTTTCTCATTTCTATATTTGCTCCTTTCCCCCCATTTTCTTGATGATATTTGTCTAGAGTTTATCTATTATATATATATATTTTAAGAATCAAATGCATAACATTGCTATATTTTAAATGGATAACCAAGAACCTACTGTATAGGTTCCCGGCCCCCCCTCCCCCATGCTCAATGTTATGTGGCAGCCTGGATGGGACAGAAGTTTGAGAGAGAGTGGATACATGTATATGTACGGGTGAAGCCCTTTGCTGTCCTCCTGAAACTATCACAACTTTGTTAACTGGCTATACTTCAATAAAAAGTAAAAAGTTTAAATCGTGAGAAAGGCAAATCAAGTACGCATTTCATTATATCAGCTCTGATGCTGTAGTCTCTGGCTCCTGCAAATGTATTTACGTTATTGCAGTCTTAGTCTCATTAGACTTCTTCCTCATCTCACCAAGCCTGTTTTCCTCATCTTATACTCCTGGCTCATCTTATCTTTTTTTTTTTTTTTTAAGAAAGCGAGGTTTGTTATTTTTTTAAATTACAATCAAACTGACGGTATATAGAAGTACTTGACAGTAACACTGGCCACACTGCATGTGGGATCCTTGTTACCCAACCGGGGATCGAACCCACACCCCCTGCAATGGAAGGGCAGAGTCTCAACCAACCACTAGACCACCAGGGAAGTCCTGCAGTGTTTATTTTTCATCAGCCTTATTTCCATCATCTGTAGAAGAGCAGTGAAGACCGTTACGCGCTGACCCCCAGTTGATGCTTGGGCCGTGAGGCTGCAGCCGTGTCTCCAGGGGTAGGCTGGGTACTCCAGCCTTCAGCAGCTGTACAGGCACCGAGGGTAACCAGGAGCCTTCAGACCATCCTGGGACCTTGAGTGAAGCCAGACAGCACACACATCTCCTCTGTTTCCATCTCTCCATGATCTCTATACAAGGAGAGATTGGACCTGAATTCCCACTCAGGCTCCAGGGAGGCGGTGCCATGTGCTGCAGAACACGCCAGGCCAGGGACCACCACATGGATGCACGGAGCAGAGTGCACTCTGGGCCAGTGGTCACACGACGTGCTCCTTCCTCAAGGCTCTCATGCAATTACTGTTCCCCCAGCTCACTGGCCCAAGAGCCTCGTGGAGCTGGCGACAGACTTGTCCCTCACACAGGATACCACCTACCACCTTTCTGTGTTTAACGCTCACTGTGCTTCCTCTTTCACCACAGTCAGTTCCTAGATTGTTGTTTTCTTATCTTGTTTTGTGGAGGTATCACCATCTTGTATTCTACCAAGAATGAAAAACTATCTCCAAAATAACATTTTTTTTTCCCTTTAGTAAGTGATTTTCAGAAGTCTCTTCATCCTCCTCTGAGTCTTCAGGATCATCTTTCAACTTTTTTGAATTTTGTATTCAAATTGGTAACATATCTATTTTTTCCTTTTAGAAACGAAGTACTCTTCCAAGAAGAGACATTTATCTAGACTTAAGTTTGGCCTACAGAAAAATGTATTCACTGTCCTTTTATTGTTAATGAGATTGCTGATTATATTGGTCAAGGCTCATAGTGGCAGATAACAAGAAAAAAATATATATATATATGAAAGTGTATATATACATATATGAAAGTGTTAGTCGTTCAGTTGTGTCCAACTCTTTTTGATTCCATGGACTGTAGCCCACCAGGCTCCTTTGTACACAGAATTCTCCAGGCAAGAATACTGAGTGAGCTAAAGACCTATATATAGAAAATTATAAAACACTGATGAAAGAACTCAAAGAGGACACTATTAGATGGAGAAATATACCATGTTCGTTGATCGGAAGAATCAATATAGTGAAAATTAGTATACTACCCAAAGCAATCTACAAATTCAATGCAATCCCTATCAAGCTACCAGCGGTATTTTTCACAGAGCTAGAACAAATAACTTCACAATGTGTATGGAAATACAAAAAACCTCGAATAGCCAAAGCAATCTTGAGAAAGAAGAATGGAACTGGAGAAATCAACCTGCCTNCTGGCCCCATCACTTCATGGGAAATAGATGGGGAAACAGTAGAAACAGTGTCAGACTTTGTTTTTTTGGGCTCCAAAATCACTGCAGATGGTGACTGCAGCCATGAAATTAAAAGGCGCTTACTCCTTGGAAGAAAAGTTATGACCAACCTAGATAGTATATTCAAAAGCAGAGACATTACTTTGCCGACTAAGGTCCGTCTAGTCAAGGCTATGGTTTTTCCTGTGGTCATGTATGGATGTGAGAGTTGGACTGTGAAGAAGGCTGAGCGCAGAAGAATTGATGCTTTTGAACTGTGGTGTTGGAGAAGACTCTTGAGAGTCCCTTGGACTGCAAGGAGATCCAACCAGTCCATTCTGAAGGAGATCAACCCTGGGATTTCTTTGGAAGGAATGATGCTAAAACTGAAGCTCCAGTACTTTGGCCACCTCATGCGAAGAGTTGACTCATTGGAAAAGACCCTGATGCTGGGAGGGATTGGGGGCAGGAGGAGAAGGGGACGACAGAGGATGAAGATGGCTGGATGGCATCACTGACTCGATGGACGCGAGTTGAGTGAACTCTGGGAGTTGGTGATGGACAGGGAGGCCTGGCATGCTTCGATTCATGGGGTCGCAAAGAGTCGGACACGACTGAGCGACTGAACTGAACTGATGGCTGATTCACGTTGAGGTTTGACAGAAGACAACACAATTCTGTAAAGCAATTATCCTTCAATTAAAACTAAGTTAAAAATATATATATAAAGATTAAAATATCTAATGAGTTCATACTGGTAAGTCCAATTCAAATATGGGACTGCAAGGCTTTTACTTAATTTTTTCCATTCTGCGTCTCTATTTTTCTTCCACCCTGATTCTCAAGGGTACAAATGACGTTAAAATATCTCACAATTACTTACTTGGTACATTCCACACAATTGGTAAATTATACACGATTGACAGTGCTAATATTACCACCATGGTATTGCTGAAAACAGTTGTTTTGTGCGTATTCTCTCCCCATTCTCCTCCTCCTTTTTTTTTAAATTATACTTTATATTGTCACTTGCTTATTTAACTTATATGCAGAGTACGTCATGTGAAATGCCAGACTGGATGAAGCACAAGCTGGAATCAAGATTGCCAGGAGACAGTGTTCATCACAGCGCTGTTTATAATAGCCAGGACATGGAAACAACCTAGATGTCCATCAGCAGATGAATCGATAAGAAAGCTGTGGAACATATACACAATGGAGTATTACTCAGCCATTAAAAAGAATACATTTGAATCAGTTCTAATGAGGTGGATGAAACTGGAGCCTATTATACAGAGTGAAGTAAGCCAGAAAGAAAAACACCAATACAGTATACTAACACATATATATGGAATTTAGAAAGATGGTAATGATAACCCTGTATGCGAGACAGCAAAAGAGACACAGATGTATAGAATGGACTTTTGGACTCTGTGGGAGAGGGAGAGGGTGGGATGATTTGGGAGAATGGCATTGAAACATGTATACTATCATGTAAGAAACGAATCGCCAGTCTGTGATCGATGCAGGATACAGGATGCTTGGGGCTGGTGCATGGGAAGATCCAGAGAGATGATATGGTTGGGAGGTGGGAGGGGGGTTCAGAATTGGGAACTCATGTACACTTGTGGTGGATTCATGTCAATGTATGGCAAAACCAATACAGTATTGTAAAGCAAAATAAAGTAAAAAAAAAAAAACCTTAAAAAAAGGAAAAAAGTATATTGGTATAAAAAAAAGTATATTGGTATAAAAAAAGTATATTGATATTAAAAAAAAAAAAGATTGCCAGGAGAAATATCAGTAACCTGCAGATCAGTAATCTGCATCAGATATGCAGATGACACCAACCTTGTGGCAGAAAGTGAAGAGGAACTAAAGAGCCTCTTGATGAAAGTTAAATAGGAAAGTGAAAAAGTTAGCTTAAAACTCAACATTAAAAAAATTAAGATGATGGCATCTGGTCCTATCACTTCATAGCAAATAAATGGGGAAACAATGAAAACAGTGACAGACTTTATTTTTCTGGGCTCCAAAATCACTGCAGATGGTGACTGCAGCCATGAAATTAAAAGATGTTTGCTCCTTGGAAGAAAAGCTATGATCAACCTAGTCAGCATATTAAAAAGCAGAGACATTACTTTGCCGACAAAGGTCTGTCTAGTCAAAGCTATGATTTTTTTCAGTAGTCATGTATGGATGTGAGAGTTGGGCCATAAAGAAAGCTGAGTGCCTAATAATTGATGCTTTTGAACTGTGGTGTTGGAGACTCTTGAGCGTCCCTTGGACAGCAAGGAGATCAAACCAGTCAATCCTAAAGGAAATCAGTCCTGAATATTCATTGGAAGGACTGATGCTGAAGTGAAGCTCCAGTACTTTGGCCACCTGATGTGAAGAACTAACTCATTGGAAAAGATCCTGATGCTGGAAAGATTGAAGGCAGAAGGAGAAGGGGATGACAGAGGATGAGATGGTTGGATGGCATCACTGACTCGATGGACATGAGTTTGAACAAGCTCAGGGAGTTGGTGATGGACAAGGAAGCCTGGCATGCTGCAGTCTATGGGGTCTCAAAGAGTGGACAGGACTGAGGACTGAACAGAACTGAACTGACACTGTACTTAAAAAAGAAAGAAAGAAAGAAACTATTGCAATAATGTAGCTAAGACATCCTGAGAGTACCAAAACTAAGGAGGGATCAGTGAGGACGGACAGAAAGGGGTAAATATGAAACATATTTCATAGAAATAATTAATAAGAAGCAATGTAGTGTTGAAATCATGGGGGTAGTCTGACTGGATTTGGGTCCAGCTCTGCCATTTATCAGCTGCATGAATGTCAGCAGGTTAGTTTCCTTGGTTTCCGACATCATAAGGCCGTAATACCAGTTACATGGCTTAATCCCAGTAATGCATGTAAAACAATACTTGCCACATGCTTAGCATTTGGTAAGTGGTAGATGGCTCCGTGGGTAAAGAATCCGCCTAACGATGCTGGAGCCACAGAAGACAGCGGTTTGATCTTTGAGCTGGAAAAATCCCCTGGGGGAGGAAGTGACAACTTACTCCCATGATCTTGCCTAAAGAATCCCATGGACAGAGCAGCGTGGTGGGCTACAGTCCATGGGGTCGCAAAGAGTTGGACATGACTGGGCAACTAAGCATGGATTCAGCATGAGCTCTTAAAATGTCTAGGGAATGTACTGACACTTTTCAGTAAAAGGAAAATCAAGCTATAAGAAGTAAATACAGAAATAATTTCTGAGGGTTTTCCATAAATAAATCTCAGAATTCAAAGGAGAACTCTGAATCTTGGAGCTCTCCTTGACCATAGTTTGAAGCTTAAAGGCTAAATGAGATGAATAATACTAAGAGGTCACCTCTGTGGCTATGGCCTCTGGCACATAAGAGGCAAGTATTACTTAATTATTCGATGTCTAGTTAGGAGAAGGAAATACATGTCTTATAACTGAAAAGGAAAACTGAACCATGTGTATGGACCTTTGCCTAGGTTTACTTGGCAAAAAAAAAAAAAAGTGTTTAAGACATTCCTATTGTTAAAAATAAGACACAGGCCCCAAATAGAATCACTTAGGCTAAGTATATGTCACCAAACCTAAACCTAATACCTTTCTTAATTACTATTTCAGCCTCTCCCAGACATGGAATCTTAAACCAGGCAATCTGGAATTACCTGGTCAGCACTAGTGAGGTAACCTTTCTAATAGACCCGTCATCCTGGCTCTTAAAGGAAGGGGAATCTTGCCACAACAAATATGGTTTTGCTGTAACTTTCTTGGCTCTTTGCCCTCTGCCTATACAGGTCTTTCATTTTGTGCAGCTCCTCAGAGCTCCTTGCTGTCTGCTAGATGGGGTGCTACACAATTCATGAATCATTTAAGAAAGCCAGTAAATTCTTTAAAATTTATCCAGTTGAATTTTGTTCTGTAACACCATCAGTTCAGGTCAGTTCAGTTCAGTCACTCAGTCGTGTCTGACTTGTTGCGACCCATGAATCGCAGCACTCCAGGCCTCCCTGTCCATCACCAACTCCCAGAACTTACCCAAACTCATGTCCATCAAGTTGGTGATGCCATCCAGCCATCTCATCCTCTGTTGTCCCCTTCTCCTTCTGCCCCCAATCCCTCCCAGCATCAGGGTCTTTTCCAATGAATCAACTCTTCGCACGAGGTGGCCAAAGTATTGGAGTTTCAGCTTCAGCATCAGTCCTTCCAGTGAACGCCTAGGACTGATCTCCCCTACTTTCTTCAATTTAAGTCTGAATTTGGCAATAAGGAGTTCATCATCTGAGCCACAGTCAGCTCCTGGTCTTGTTTTTGCTGACTGTATAGAGCTTCTCCATCTTTGGCTACAAAGAATATAATCAATCTGTGATGTCCATGTGCAGAGTCTTCTCTTGTGTTGTTGAAAGAGGATGTTTGCTATGACCAGTGCGTTCTCTTGGCAAAACTCTATTAGTCTTTGCCCTGCTTCATTCTGTACTCCAAGGCCAAAGTTGCCTGTTACTCCATGTGTTTCTTGACTTCCTACTTTTGCATTCCAATCTCCTATAATGAAAAGGACATCTTTCGGGGGCGTTAGTTCTAAAAGGTCTTGTAGGTCTCATACATACAATTAAACAATAGTTCTTTTAGTTCCCTACTTCTAGTTAGTTGGGGCAATAATTTGATTCAAGAAAGAATGATTTTTAAATATTGGTTACTATGTGGCTGGTCATCTTTTGTGAAAACCTATGCTTTTAGTCTGTTGGTTACTTTAAACAGAAAAACAACATCAACAATATTAACAGAATTAAAAGTTACCATTCCTTGAATGCTTTTTCATGTGCTAAGCACTATGCTTAGTGTTTTATGTACTTATCTTGATTCCTATTTAACCAATTGAGGAAGGGATGATTATTCTCATTCTATAGAGGAGGATGCTGAGGCTTAGAGAGTTTAGTAATGTACAAAATAATGTGTGGAGCTGGAGCTGAAACTCAGATGTCTCTGATTCATTCTTTTCCCAAAGATGAAATAAATATTCACATTTTAAGACAAGAGAAGAACTTAAACATTTTGTCTGCCAGTTTAGACATCCTTTTTCCTCTCTAGTCTGGATTGTGCATCTGGCCTTATGCATTAATCAGACCTCCTCAATGGCAGAAATACCTGCTCAGCTATAAAGATCAAATTTTCTTCTGGCTCCAGCCATATAACTCCTTAGAAAATAATGTTCATTTCACAATCCTTGTGTGTACAGACATATTTGGTGAACTATTAACATATGTACAATTCCAGTATATCATTTCTCTTAAATATAGCAATTAGTGAAGAACAGACTGATTTGACCACCTGGGGAGATACTGCTGCTGCTGCTGCTGCTGCTGCTAAGTTGCTTGAGTCGTGTCCGACTCTGTGCGACCCCATAGACGGCAGCCCACCAGGCTCCTCCATCCCTGGGATTCTCCAGGCAAGAACACTGGAGTGGGTTGCCATTTCCTTCTCCAGTGCATGAAAGTGAAAAGTGAAAGTGAAGTCGCTCAGTTGTGTCTGACTAGTAGCGACCCCATGGACTGCAGCCTACCAAGCTCCTCAGTCCGTGAGATTTTCTAGGCAAGAATACTGGAGTGGTTTGCCACTACTGGCTCCGTGTAATAGAAGTTCTTAGCTTAAATACTTACTTATGACTTTGCTAATGTTACTAGCTATGTTACTTGTATTCTGCTTATTTTATGGAATTATTGTTTCTTGCATTACCAAATGTGAAACTGAGTCTCCAATAAAATTAATGATGATTAGTTGATTTGAAATGATTGACAGGATACATAGTCCTATAAGATCAATGATGTAATAGTGTAACTCTAGATATGGGAAGAAACGACAAAAGGGAACTATTTCCTGGACCACAACAGACAAATAGGACAGGTGGTCAAGAGGCTCTGGGATACTGTTAACAGAGCCTAGTCCAGTGATAGCACATGGAATGGCCTATGAATGAAGTTCTCACCTGACCTTGGAATCAGCATGCTCTGGGACAAAATGGTCACAGAATGTCTCCCAAGCCCTGGCTGAAATTAAGACCTAAAGAGAAGGGACGGTAAAATAAAGAACGTTACCCACCATTCAGTTCTACAAGAATCAAGTCATTTGGATTGGCAGTCACTGACCTACAATGTTTGCCATGATGTGATGGGACCAGATGTCATCATTTTAGTTATTTGAATGTTGATTTTTAAGCCAGCTTTTTCACTCTCCTCTTTCACCCTCATCAAACATTAAGTAAGATATCTGTTCCTTGTGAATAGCGGTAAACCTCTACCAAGACGTGTACATAACTGCAGTACCTATACCTTAAAATCATGCCTCCCCTCCCCTCTTCAGAACTGTGCTCATAGTTGTCTGAGAGACCCTCTCCAAGATTATAATCTTCAGGCTGGATCAAATAAAATGTTACATTTCTTTTGTAAATTGACTACTGATTAATCCCACAGTGCCCACCCCCACTCCTCCCAGTGATCTAATTCCATTCTTCCTTTAAGACTTAGCTCATAGAACATTCTGAACTTAAAGCCTTTGCTGACTCTCCAGTCAACCCTGAAATTGCTGAACTCCTATCATGGAGTTTCTAGCTCTCATTATTGGCTCTTTTTCTTCTACTGCCTCAGGAGCTGTGGTCTTCAGCTTGTGGGCAGGGGCTATATCGTCCTTCTCTTTTCCACTAATAAAAATATACCGAGCACCTACAAAATCTAGACACTGAGGTTTTACAGTGAGGAACAAAAGAAGTCATGGACTGTTACTTCTCGGATCTCATAATTTTTTAGGCTAATGGCACCATGTTTTTCTTCAGTTAACAAGCACTGAGATTTGAGTCATGCATTGTGTAAACTGCATGAGGACTGGAATTAAAAACTTTTCTTTTAACTTAGAGCAGGATTTTGTTTCTTTGCTTCACTCCTGGCTCTCTAGAAAACAGTAGGTGCTCAATAAATATTTAATGAATGAGCACATAATGGAATGACTCAGACACAAAGACCACAGTTCCCTGATCTCACAGCTGGCTAATAGTAGGTATTCAAGAAACGAGTGACTGACTGATGAGGTCACCTCAGTTCAGTTCAGTCGTGTCTGACTTTTTGTGATCCCATGGATTGCGGCACGCCAGGCCTTCCTCCATTACCAACTCCTGGAGTTTACTCAAACTCATGTCCATTGAGTCGGTGATGCCATCCAACCATCTCATCCTCTGTCAACCCTTCTCCTCCCCACTTCAATCTTTCCTAGCATCAGAGTCTTTTCAAATGAGTCAGCTCTTTGCATCAGGTAGCCAAAGGATTGGAGTTTCTGCTGCAGCATCAGTCCTTCCAATGAATATTCACAACTGATTTCCTTTAGGATGGACTGGTTGGATCTCCTTGCAGTCTAAGGGACTCTCAAGAGTCTTCTCCAACACCACAGTTCAAAAGCATCAATTCTTTGGTGCTCAGCTTTCTTTATAGTCCAACTCTCACATCCATACATGACCACTGGAAAAACCATGGACCTTTGTTAGTAAAGTAATGTCTCTGCTTTTTAATATGCTATCTAGGTTGGCCATAACTTTTCTTCCAAGGAGCAAGTGTCTCTTAATTTCATGACTGCAGTCACCATCTGCAGTGATTTTGGAGCCCAGAAAAATAAAGTCTGAACTGTTTCTACTGTTTCTCCGTCTATTTGCCATGAAGTGATGGGACTGGATGCCATGATCTTTGTTTTCTGAATGCTGAGCTTTAAGCCAACTTTTTCACTCTCCTCTTTCACTTTCATCAAGAGGCTCTTTAGTTCTTCTTCGCTTTCTGCCATGAGGGTAGTGTCATCTGCATATCTGAGGTTATTGATATTTCTCCCAGCAATCTTGATTTCAGCTTGTGCTTTCTCCCAGCCCAGCGTTTCTCATGATGTACTCTGCATATAAGTTAAATAAGCATGGTGACAATATACATCCCTGATGTACTCCTTTCCCCATTTGGAACCAGTCTGTTGTTCCATGTCCAGTTCTAACTGTTGCTTCCTGACCTGCATACAGATTTCTCAAGAGGCAGGTTAGGTGGCCTGGTATGCCCATCTCTTTCAGAATTTTCCAGTTTATTCTGATCCACACAGTCAAAGGTTTTGGCATAGTCAATAAAGCAGAAATAGAATTTTTCTGGAACCCTCTTGCTTTTTCAATGATCCAGCGGATGTTGGCAATTTGATCTCTGGTTCCTCTGCCTTTTCTAAAACCAGCTTGAACATCAGGGAGTTCACAGTTCATGTATTGCTGAAGCCTGGCTTGGAGAATTTTGAGCATTACTTTACTAGTGTGTGAGATGAGTGCAATTGTGCAGTAGTTTGAGCATTCTTTGGCATTGCCTTTCTTTGGGATTGGAATGAAAACTGACCTTTTCCAGTCCTGTGGCTACTGCTGAGTTTTCCAAATTTGCTGGCATGTTGAGTGCAGCACTTTCACAACATCATCTTTCAAGATTTTAATTAGCTCAACTGGAATTCCATCACTTCCACTAGCTTTCTTTGTAGTGATGCTTCCTAAGACCCTCTTGACTTCAGGATGTCTGGCTCTAGGTGAGTAATCACACCATTGTGATTATACAGTTGTGAAGATCTTTTTTGTACAGTTCTTCAGTGTATTCTTGCCACCTCTTCTTAATATCTTCTGCTTCTGTTAGGTCCTACTAGTGTGTGAGATGAGTGCAATTGTGCAGTAGTTTTAGCATTCTTTGGCATTGCCTTTCTTTGGGACTGGAATGAAAACTGACCTTTTCCAGTCCTGTGGCCACTGCTGAGTTTTCCAAATTTGCTGGCATATTGAGTGCAGCACTTTCACAGCATCATATTTCAGGATTTGAAAGAGCTCAACTGGAATTCCATCACCTTGACTAGCTTTGTTCATAGTGATGCTTCCTAAGACTCACTTGACTTCACATTCCAGGATGTCTGGATCTCGGTGAGTGATCACACCATCATGATTATCTGGGTCCTGAAAATCTTTTTTTGTACAGTTCTTCTGTGTATTCTTGCCACCTGTTTCTAATAGCTTTGTGTCTGTTAGGTCTATACCATTTCTTTTCTTTATCGAGCCCATCTTTGCATGAAATGTTCCCTTGGTATCTCTAATTTTCTTGAAGAGATCTCTAGTCTTTCCCATTCTGTTGTTTTCCTCTATTTCTTTGCCTGAATCACTGAGGAAGACTTTCTTATCTCTCCTTGCTATTCTTTGGAACTCTGCATTCAGATGCTTATATTTTTCCTTTTCTCCTTTGCTTTTCACTTCTCTTCTTTTCACAGCTATTTGTAAGGCCTCCTCAGACAGCCATTTTCCCTTTTTGCATTTCTTTTTCTTGGGAATGGTCTTGTTTCCTGTCTCCTGTACAAAGTCATGAACTTCCGTCCATAGTTCATCAGGTACTCTATCAGATCTTGTCCCTTAAATCTATTTCTCACTTCCACTGTATAGTCATAAAGGATTTGATTTAGGTCATACCTGAATGGTCTAATCGTTTTCCTCACTTTCTTCCATGTAAGTCTGAATTGGCAATAAGGAGTTCATGATCTGAGCCATAGTCAGCTCCTGGTCTTGTTTTTGTTGACTGTATAGAGCTTCTCCATCTTTGGCTACAAAGAATATAATCAATCTGTTTTCAGTGTTGGCCATCTGGTGATGTCCATGTGTAGAGTCTTCTCTTGTGTTTTTGGAGAGTGTGTTTGTTATGACGAGTGCATTTTCCTGCTGCTGCTGCTAAGTCGCTTCAGTCATGTCTGACTCTGTGCGACCCCATAGATGGCAACCAACCAGGCTCTGCCATCCCTGAGATTCTCCAGGCAAGAACACTGGAGTGGTTGCCGTTTCCTTCTCCAATGCATGAAAGTGAACAGTGAAAGTGAAGTCACTCAGTCGTGTCTGATTCTTTGCGACTCCATGGACTGCAGCCTACCAGGCTCCTCTGTCCATGGGATTTTCCAGGCAAGAGTACTGGAGTGGGGTGCCATTGCCTTCTCTGGTGCATTTTCTTGGCAGAACTCTATTAGCCTTTGCCTTGCTTCATTCTATACTACAAGGCCAGATTTGCCTGGCCTTGCCTTGCCAGTTTTCTTGACTTCCTACTTTTGCATTCCAGTCCCCTATAATGAAAAAGACATCTTTTTTGAGTGTTACTTCTAAAAGATCTTGTAGGTGTTCATAGCATTGTTCAACTTCAGCTTGTTTGGCATTACTGGTCAGGGCATAGACTTGGATTACTGTGATATTGAATGGTTTGCTTGGTAACAAACAGAGATCATTGTGTGGTTTTTGAGATGACATCCAAGTACTGCATTTCAGACTCTTGTTGACTATGATGGCTACTCCATTTTTTCTAAGGGATTCCTGCCCACAGTAGTAGATATAATGGTCATCTGAGTTAAATTCACCCATTCCAGTCCATTTTAGTTTGGTGATTCCTAAAATGTTGACATTCACTCTTGCCATCTCCTGTTTGACCACTTGCAATTTGCCTTGATTCATGGAGCTAACATTCCAGGTTCCTATGCAATATTGCTCTTTACAGCATGCGACCTTGCTTCTATCACCAGTCACATCCACAACTGGGTGTTGTTTTTGCTTTGGCTCCATCTCTTCATTCTTTTTGGAGTTATTTCTCCACTGATCTCCAGTAGCATATTGGGCACCTACTGACCTGAGGAGTTCATCTTTTAGTGTCCTATCTTTTCACCTTTTCTACTGTTCATGGGGTTCTCAAGGCAAGAATACTGAAGTGGTTTACCATTGCCTTCTCCAGCAGACCACATTCTGTCAGACCTCTCCACCGTGACCCGCCCATCTTGGGTGGCCCCACACTGCCTGGCTTAGTTTCACTGAGTTAGACAAGGCTGTGGTCCATGTGATCAGATTGGCTAGGTGCCGATAATTGTGCTTTCAATCTGTCTCCCTCTGATGCCATCTCTCAGCGCCTACTGTTTACTTGGGTTTCTCTTAACCTTGAATGTGGGGTATCTCTTCACGCTGCTCCAGAAAAGCACAGCCACTCCTAACCTTGGATGTGGGGTAACTCTTCTCAGTTGTAATTAAAAATTTGTTAATTTAAAAAATGAAATGCACAAGCGGTTGGGTTTTGTTTCTTCTCAGAACAGTTCATGTAGAGTTAGCTAATCATTCCCAGCCATTTACTGTCTACATTTAGACACATGGTACTTACATCTCCTTTCCTCTCTGCTTAGTACTTGGTATGTATTAACATTTAAATAGTTCTAGGCAATGGCTTCCCTGGTGGCTCAGAGGTTAAAATGTGTGCCTGCAATGCGGGAGACCTGGGTTCAATCCCTGGGTCAGGAAGATCCCCTGGAGAAGGAAATGGCAACCCACTCCAGTACTCTTGCCTGGAGGATCCAATGGATGGAGGAGCCTGGTGGCCTACAATCCACGGGGTCGCAAAGAGTCGGACATGACTGAGCGAGTTCACTTTCAGGCAATGGACTTCCCAGGTATTGCTAGTGTTAAAGGACTTGCTGGCAAATGCAGGAGATGTGAGATGCGAGTTAGATCCCTGGGTCTGAAAGATCCCATGAAGAAGGGCATGGCAACCCACTCCAATATTCTTGCCTGGAGAGTCCCTTGGACAAAAGAACCTGGTGGGCTATAGTCCATAGTGTTGCAAATAGTCAGACACAACTGAAGTGACTTACCACACAGGCATTTTGTATATATTAATTGTCTATAATAGTCTATGAGGTAGTAATATTGTCAATATACATATTTTATAGGTTAGGAAATAGGCCTAGAGAGGTAAAAAAAAATTGTCTAAGCTGCACAGCAGGTAAGTGATGGGGCCAGGATCAGATTTTGACAATCTGACTCCAGAGCCTACTCTCTTCTCCATTAAGCTCTGCTGACTTATGTGATATCTCTGGTACTTGTCATACATTATGTTTTAGCTTATAGTTTGATTTCTATAAGTACATATATTTCTTTTCCAATTAATAGTAAGGTCTTTGAGGGCAATCTAGGCTTAATACCTCTTATATCCTATAAAGTGTCAAGCACAACACAGTACATATAACAGGCATTTAATAAGTACTTTTCAATGGACTTGGAGAAGGAAATGGCAAACCATTCCAGTATTCTTGCCTGGAAAGTCCCATGTATGGAGCAGCCTAGCAGGCTACAGTTCATGGGGTCGCAAAGAGTTGGACACAACTGAGTGATTTCATTTTCTTTCATTTTTCAATGGACTGATTGGTGAAACTACTAATTGCTTAATATTAGAAAATACAAATCTCTATTTTCCTACGTAGATAAAGTTAGAAATGTGCATTTTCTTCCTTAAAATAGATATATAAATCTTCCATATATACCTATACTAAAGAATATAGTTGTATGAATTCAACTGCTATTGTATCTGAAAGTGGGGGGCTTCTGACTGCTTCTCACAAAAGCAAGTAGGTAGGCCAGGTTAGTGGAAAGGAAGAGAGGGAGGGGTAAGGCAGGCTGGCAGACTCCTGTCCAAAGGCCAATGCCGCCCCCTCCTCCACCCCCCTGCACAGTGGGCCAGAGGTTTTATAGACAGATGTAGGGGGCTATATGCAGAAACAGCACAGCCAGCTCTGGCAGTCATCTTGAAATTGGTCATCACTGGTCTGATCAGCATCATCCTGATTTTTTTAAGTACAGCTAATCTTCAGTTCCAAAGTTGGTCTGTTTCTATTTCCTTGAGCCCAATTCTCTGAATTGTGGCAGTTTATGCCACAGTCCCTAGGTTAGGAAGAATCCTGGAGAAGACAATGGCACCCCACTCCAGTACTCTTGCCTGGAAAATCCCACGGATGGAGGAGCCTGGAAGGCTGCAGTCCACGGGGTCACTGAGGGTTGGACGCGACTGAGCGACTTCACTTCACTTTTCACTTTCATGCATTGGAGAAGGCAATGGCAACCCAGTCCAGTGTTCTTGCCTGGAGAATCCCAGGGATGGGGGAGCCTGGTGGGCTGCCATCTATGGGGTTGCACAGAGCCAGACACGACTGAAGCGACTTAGCAGCAGCATGCCACAGCTGAGCTTCCCTGGTAGCTGGTAAAGAATCCACCTACAATGCAGGAGACCTGGTTCAATTCCTGGGTCAGGAAGATGGGCTGGAGAAGGGATAGGCCACCCACTTCAGTATTCTTGGGCTTCTCTGGTGGCTCAGATGGTAAAGAATCCACCTGCAATGTGGAAGACCTAGGTTCAATCCCTAGGTTGGGAAGATCCCCTGGAGAAGGGAAAGGCTACCTACTCCAGTATTCTTGCCTGGAGAATCCTCATGAACAGAGGAGCCTGGTGGGCTGCAGTCCATGGGGCCACAAAGAGTTGGACATGACTGAATGACTAAGCACAATGCATGTCATGGCTACAGTCTGGTCACCATGTAGTTAATTTCTGTACCTGGTGGGTGTTTCAGTATCTATAAGACAGCTCACAGGATGTGGCTCAGAACACCACCTACTGCCCTTGGGTGGTGGGTGGTTTAGTTTTTAAGTTGTGTCTGACTTTTGAGAACCCATGGACTGTAGCCCCTATGGATGGTAGCCTGCCAAGCTCCTCTGTTCATGGGATTCTACAGGCAAGAATACTGGAGTGGGTTGCCTTTTCCTTCTTCAGGGGATCTTCCTGACCCAGGGATTAAACCAGGTCTCTTGCATTGCATATGAATTCTTCACTGACTGAGTTACCAAGGAAGTCCACTATGGAGGTACTAAATGTCCTTGACTATGTATAATGACTGCTGCTGCTGCTGCTGCTGCTGCTAAGTTGTTCAGTAGCAGCAGCAGCAGTCATTAAACATAGTCAAGGACATTTAGTACCTCTATATTATTATCTGGTCTCCTTTGACTATTTTCCTTTTAAACTTATCCTTTGGCTAAATTTTCTCCACAGAAAAAAGGAAGACTAAGGACATGGGGAAGTGGTGGGGGTCAGCAGGGCAAGAACCATAGAGTCCTGCTGTGGAAGACATTGCCATTAGCATAATGGTCAGACAGCCCTCAAAATTTGAAATGGAATTAGAAAAGTATATTAAAGCAAGACACAAAATCAAATTTCATTTCACCCAGTCTCCCTTATTTTACTTATTAAGCAGCAGAGAAAAAGAACTGTTCTAGGTCACATATATTTAATAGTTACTGGAAAGAACTAACTCAGGTCTTTTGTTGGTTTAAAAATTGGGCCTTGTATGTGGAGGACAAGGACAAACTAAAGAAAGGCGACTACTTCAGATTAATAGGTAGCCATTTTGATAAGCAAGGGAATTTACATATGATTCTTGTCTTTATCAACCCACCAGAATCTACAAAGTTTATATGGAGGCCTTAACTGAGTTCAGTCACATCTATCATCCAGATGGTCTCAAAAAT
This sequence comes from Aepyceros melampus, assembly GCA_006408695.1. Taxonomy (NCBI): domain Eukaryota; kingdom Metazoa; phylum Chordata; class Mammalia; order Artiodactyla; family Bovidae; genus Aepyceros; species Aepyceros melampus. The sequence continues at coordinate 26,567 of SJXQ01011522.1, read as the reverse complement.
ACATTGTTCTTTTAAGGCTGAGTCCTTGAAAACACCTTCCACTGTGGAAACAGCGAACGGAGGATACTTTCCAAAAATGGGGTGAAAGTGAAGTGAAAGTGTGAGTTGCTCAGTTGTGTGTGACCCTTTGCAACCCCATGGACCATAGCCCACTAGGCTTCTCTGTCCATGGGGTTTTTCAGGCCAGAGTACTGGAGTGGGTTCATTTCCTTCTCCAGGGGATCTTCCTGACCCAGGGATCAAACTCGAGTCTCTCATATTGCAGGCAGATTCGTTACTGTCTGAGCCACCAGGAAAGCCCAAAATGGGGTGAGGAGTCTCTCATTGCCTTGGACCAGGTTTTGCATCAACAGGTGGTTACATCCTTTGAATGACCTCCTTCAACATCTTTCAGTTTTAACTGTCTGAGTCTCCCATCCCATAAATTTATTCTTTTTGCTTTTTAAGATTGTATTTCTTCGGCTTCCCAGGTGGTTCAGTGGAAAAGAATCTGCCTGCCAAACAGCAGATGTGGGTTCAATCCCTGGGTCAGGATGATCCCCTGGAGAAGGGAATGGCTACTCACTCCACTATTCTTGTCTGGAAAACCCCAGGCATATTTGGTTCAAATATGGACAGAGGAGCCTGGCAGCCTACAGTCAATGGGGTCACAAAAGAGTCTGACATGATTTAGAGACTAAACAACAACAAATAAAATTTCTCAGGCTAGTGTCAATACATTTTTTAAAATAAGTTTTAACTTTCCCCCCAAACGTGTTCCTTTTAAAAACAAAAATCTCCTAATCTTTACGAGTCTAGATTTTTGAACTTCTCAATTGGAGATATAGAAAACTTTCATGTTATTCTTTTAAGATTGCTGCTAAGTTGCTTCAGACGTGTCTGACTCTGTGTGACCCCATAGACGGCAGCCCACTAGGCTCCGCCGTCCCTGGGATTCTCAAGGCAAGAACGTGGGAGTGGGTTGCCATTTCCTTCTCCAATGCATGAAAGTGAAAAGGGAAAGTGAAGTCGCTCAGTTGTGTCCAACTCTTTGCGACCCCATGGACTGCAGCCTCCCAGGCTCCTCTGCCCATGAGATTTTCCAGGCAAGAGTACTGTAGACATTTGTGTAGAAGTAGCTTAATCCTGTGTATTTGTCTTTGTTGTGTAACAAATTAGTGGCTTAAAACCTTTTGCTGAACTATACAGTTTCTGCAAGCCTTCCTTGAGCTGGGGCTGTGTGGTGCTGGAGCTAGATACTGTGAGGAGATACCCCACATCCAAGGGCAGAGAATCAAGATTGCCAGGAGAAATATCAATAACCTCAGGTATGCAGATGACACCACCCTTATGGCAGAAAGTGAAGAACTAAAGATTCTCTTGATGAAATGAAAGAGGAGAGTGAAAAAGTTGGTTTAAAACTCAACATTCTAAGATCGTGGCATCCAGTCCCATCAGTTCATGGCAATAGATGGGGAAACAATGAAAACAGTGAGAGACTTTATTTTTCTAGGCTCCAAAATCACTGCAGATGGTGAGTGCAGTCATAAAAGTGAAAGACACTTGCTCCTTGGAAGAAAAGCTATGACCAACCTGGACAGCATATTAAAAAGCAGAGACATTACTTTGCCAACAAAGGTCCACCTAGTCAAAGCTATGGTTTTTCCAGTGGTCATGTATGGATGTGAGAGTTGGACTATACAGAAAGCTGAGCACTGAAGAACTGATGCTTTTGAACTGTGGTGTTGGAGGAGACTCTTGAGAGTCCCGTGGACTGCAAGGTGATCCAACCAGTCCATCCTAAAGAAAATCAGTCCTGAATATTCATTGGAAGGACTGATGTTGAAGCTGAAACTCCAATACTTTGGCCACCTGATGTGAAGAAGTGACTCATTTGAAAAGACCCTGATGCTAGGAAAGATTGAAGGCAGGAAGAGAAAGGGATGATGGAGGATGAGATAGATGGTTGGATGGCATCACCGACTCAATGGACATGAGTTCGAGTAAACTCTGGGAGTTGGTGATGGACAGGAAGGCCTGGGGTGCTGCAGTCCATGGGGTTGCAAAGAGTAGGATACGAGTGAGGGACTGAACTGAACTGAATTCCCTGAGCTGTGTTGCACTCAACTGACTGACTGATTTCTCAGTTGTTAATTGTCAGGCCGTTTGGGGTGTGGCTGATTCTGGATAACTGGATTCACGTGTTTGATTCTTGCCGCACTCTCAGATGGGGTATAAATATAACTAGGTCACATGCCTTTTATCAGCCAATAGGCTAATCTAAGTGGATTCACATGGTGGCATTTGCGCTAGGCTTTGGGGCATGCAGCAAATAGATAAGCTTTTGCAAGAGGTTTTCTACCCAATGCTTGTGTCATGTGTGTTAGAGTCTTATTTACATGGCAACTTACATGACCAACCTAGATTCGAGGTGGGAAGTGAATTCTGCTTTCATATTAATATGATAGGAAGGCTCATTGTAAGCATTTAATAATCCACTACAGCCTGTTCTTTGATCACAATTAATTCACTTTCCTCTCACTTTTAAAATAGCTACATCTCCTTTAAAGACTAGTCAAAAGTCTCATTCAGTTCCAGCTTTAGGTAGAAGTCTAGAACCTCATGATTTAAAAAAGGTCTGAATATGGTTCTTCGATGTGTTTCTTTTGCTCCCAGAGATGAAAGAAAATGGAATTAAAATTACAAGTTGTCTGTCCCCCACATACAATGGTGAGACAAGGATAGATAAAGTAATTATTCATATAACTGACTTTTCCGCTCAAACAAATGAAGAGAAGGAGGCAGATAGCAGGCACTGATTCTTGCAGTTCTGAAATGCCACAGGGGAAATGCTGTTGTGTCTTCTGATTCTGGAGTCAGGGGATATATATATATATATATATATATATATATATATATTTTTTTTTTTTTTTTTTGCCTAGGGTTTAGTTCTCTTTCACAGAGGCACTTCCCAATGCAAAATTTCTAAGTTTATTTGTGTGTGGTTTCTTTATACATTGTTCTCCATGAATCTTAACTCCATCATATGGGCTCTTGCTTCTATCTTCTAAAATGTTCCTTTTCCACGAAAATTGTTTTGTTTGCAACTGAGTAGCTGTCTTAGTTTACTTCCTCCCATAGAAAGCTGACATAGAGATGATTTTTTGTTGCTGAAATTTTAACAATCTCAATTTCTTTTCATCTAAAATAGTGGCCTGGAATGATGCTAAAGCTGAAACTCCAGTACTTTGGCCACTTCATGCAAAGAGTTGACTCATTGGAAAAGACTCTGATGCTGGGAGGGATTGGGGTCAGGAGGAAAAGGGGACGACAGAGGATGAGATGGCTGGATGGCGTCACTGACTTGATGGATGTGAGTCTGAGTGAACTCCGGGAGTTGGTGATGGACAGGGAGGCCTGGTGTGCTGCGATTCATGGGGTAGCAAAGAGTCAGACACAACTGAGTGACTGAACTGAACTGAACTTACTGATATAACTCCCATAACATTTTGTGTTTTTTTTTTTTTTTTTAGATTCTAGTGTACTCTAATCAATAAAATCCAAAATCTCAATTGTTTTTGAAACTGTCTCTCTCTGTAGACTTAATAAACACATTTTTGGGTGTTAAACTTTTGTGTGTATGGGTGCATGCTTAGTCTCTCAGTGATGTTCGACTCTTTGCGACCTCATGGGTTGTAGTCTGCCAGGCTCCTCTGTCCATGGGATTCTCCAGGCAAGCATACTAGAGTGGGTTGCCTTTCCCTTCTCCAGAGGATCTTCCCAACCCAGGGATTGAACCTGGGTCTCCTGTGTTGCAGGTGATACTTTACCACCTGAGCCACCAGGGAAGCCCCAAACTTTTGTGTGAACACACCCTTATTATTTTTAGAAGCCTTTTGTAAGTCTCAGAAAGGACATTCAGCATTCTTTGAATCTTTCAGGATTTTAACAAAGGCTTTTACAGACACACCCTTGATTTTATCTTTGTTTTCATTTTATTTTGAAAATATTTTTCTGGTTGGAGATACTGGAAATGAAAATCGGTTTTGTTTTCTGGGCCAAGTCCTACAGCTTTATTTCCCCTTTAAATTTTGACTGAGAACAGAACAGGTCTCTTTTAGTTTATCTTTCTCTTGCCATACCTTATCCTAGAAGTTAAAAGAAGCCAGCTGACACTTTGAACATTTTGCTCGGAAGCTATCTTATCAATGCCAACAAGTTGACCGGATAATTTTCTGCCTAACGTGTCACTATGGGTGACAGTTTTGCCAATTGTTCTTCTGCTTCAGCTTTTACAGCAGTTTCCTCACTGCTTTTCCAGCTTCAATTTACCATCCAGTCCTAAATCTAGTGCCATATTATTTTAGGTTAGTTGATAGCAGCATATCCCTTATAGGTACTTATTTATATATCAGCTAATTTGCTTGTGTAACAAAACCCCAAACCTCAAAACTCAGTGCTTGAAAATATAGTCATTTTTTAGCTTAGGATTCTGTGGGTCTGCAGTTTGGACTGGGTTTGGTGGTGGCTCTTTGATCTGTGGTGGCTCTTTTGATCTGTGGTGGGCTTGGCTCAACTTGATTAAATTAGCTTATGCATCTGCTGTTAGTTGGCAGATTGGTTGGGGGCTGGCTGATCCAGGATGGATCAGATTTTTTCTAGTGATTGGCTGATATCTGGACAGATAAGGTAGCTGAGTAATTGTCTCCTGTCATCTAGTAGGCTAACCAAGGCTAATGATATGGATAAGAGATCCCCAAATGGCAAATAGCTAAGCTTCAATGTGCAAATGCTTTTCAAGTCTCTGTTTATGCCACAATTTGCTAATAACTTACAGTAAAAAGCAATTCACATAGCTCAGCCATACTCATGGATTAGGGAAATAGACTTGGTCTCTTCATTGGATAAATGAAGAATTGTTGTTACTTTAACAATCTGCTACACTCTGAAAATATTCTCTATGAATACAGTCCATTGTCCATAGTCTAATATTTTCAGTACCTATAGAATTCAAAAGGGAAATGGGACCTGTCTCATAGCTACATATTTGAGGATGCATTTCCTAGAATAAACTTCAATTCTGTTTATTGTATATGTAAAAATAATCTGAATATGAGATAAAATCAATACTTACCTGACATTTTAAATCTTATTGTTCTATTGATAATCAATGTATGCATTTCCTTGGTAACTTTTGAGTTTCTCTCTTTGATTACCAATCTAAACATTTACACAAAACAACACAGGCAAAGCATATACATGATAAACATTGCAGAAAATACTATTATTCCATAGGAAGTCAACTTTGAATAAATATTTATGTGTAAATTTTAGTGTTTGTAGTACATATGGTATGCTGGCTCATGAATTATCTGCTCTGTCTCCTGGTGTGTGTTCCTGAATTATTGAGGCTTAAAAGGTAAAACTAAATTTTCCAAACTCCTTGCAAGTTATGTTCTTCATGTTTATCTGAGGTCTACCAGGCAGATCAACTGTTGAGATTTGGAAGCCAGAGATACATAGTATTATGCCTTGTTGAATTCAGGGAGAGATCCCTTGTGGGGAGGATTTTCATTTTTCTTGGATAGATAAAGATGTCTTCAATACCAAATTGCAAATCTGGTTTGCGGATTTGAGTATCAGCAAAAAACAAATGGCATACTGTCTATTTACAAAGGAACTAATTGTAAAGGTCTGAGTGGTATGTAAGAGATCCCAATAAATACGGCAAGAACCCTAGTTTAACAGGAAAAAAGTGTACCACAACCCTAACTCAAGAGATTGAGGAAAGGGGCAAGGTTGCTGGAATCCAGAGGGAGAGAGAGTTGTATAAGGCAAGTTGCCTTGAGGAACACAGCCTTCCTGAGGAAACCTAACAGAACAGGAAGGAACCTAAATTAATAAGTGCCATAAACATACTCTTAGTTATTCTTTCCAGTCTTCTCCCAGTATCCTCCTGGCCTATCCAAGGAGAATATACAGAGGTCATTAGCTTGTGATGGAGTTTGGAAGACTAGCCTCTTACAGCAGAGGGAAGAGTGAAATGAGCAGAGTGGATCAGGAAGAGCAAATAAGAACCCACCTGCCAATGCAGGAGACATAAGAAATGTGGATTTGATAATGGTGAATACAGTGGAGTGAGAAATGGAGTCAAGGGATTAGATCTGATGGACATAGTGTCTGAAGAACTATGGATGGAGGTTTATGACATTGTACAGAAGACAGGGATCAAGCCCATCTCCAAGAAAAAGAAATGCAAAAAAGAAAAAATGGCTGTTTGAGAAAGCCTTACAAATAGCTAAGAAAAGAAGAGACGTGAAAAGCAAAGGAGAACAGAAAAGATATACCCATTTGAATGCGGAGTTCCGAAGAAGAGCCAGGAGAGATAAGAAAGCCTTCCTCAGTGATTAATGCAAAGAAATAGAGGAAAACAATAGAATAAGAAGGACTAGAGATCTCTTCAAGAAAATCAGAGATACCAAGGGAACATTTCATGCAAAGATGGGCACAATAAAGCACAGAAATGGTCCAGACCTAACAGAAGCAGAAGATATTAAGAAGAGGTGGCAAGAATACCAGAAGAACTATACAACAAAGATCTTCATGAACCAGATAGTCACGATGGTATGGTTATTCACCTAGAGCCAAACATCCTGGAATGTGAAGTCAAGTGGGCCTTAGAATGCATCACTGTGCATCTGTGTCTCTTTTGCTGTCTCGCATACAGGGTTATCATTACCATCTTTCTAAATTCCATATATATGCATTAGTATACTGTATTGGTGTTTTTCTTTCTGGCTTGCTTCACTCTGTGTAATAGGCTCCAGTTTCATCCACCTCATTAGAACTGATTCAAATGTATTCTTTTTAATGGCTGAGTAATGCTCCATTGTGTATATATACCACAGCTTTCTTATCTTCTGGACTCTGTGGGAGAGAATGAGGGTGGGATGATTTGGGAGAATGGCATTGAAACATATAATATCATATATGAAATGAATAGTCAGTCCAGCTTTGATGCATGATACTGGATGCTTGGGGCTGATGCACTGAGATGACCCAGAGGGATGGTATGGGGAGGGAGGTGGAAGGGGGTTTCAGGACGGGGAACACATGTATGCCTGTGGCAGATTCATGTTGCTGTATGGAAAAACCAATACAATATTGCAAAGTAATTAACCTCCAATTAAAAAAATAAATTTATATTAAAAAAGGGAAAGCATCACTATGAACAAAGCTAGTAGAGGTGATGGAATTCCAGTTGAGCTATTTCAAATCCTAAAGATGATGGTGTGAAAGTGCTGCACTCAACATGTCAGCAAATTTGGAAAACTCAGCAGTGGCCACAGGACAGGGAAAGTTCAGTTTTCATTCCAATCCCAAAGAAAGGCAATACCAAAGAATGTTCAAACTACCACACAAATGCACTCATCTCATACGCTAGTAAAGTAATGCTCAAAATTCTCCAAGCCAGGCTTCAACTGTCCATGAACTATGAACTTTGAGATGTTCAAGTTGGTTTCAGAAAAGGCAGAGGAACAAGAGATCAAATTGCCAACACCTGTTGGATCTTAGAAAAAGCAAGAGAGTTCCAGAAAACATCTGCTTTATTGACTATGCCAAAGCCTTTGACTGTGTGGATGACAAAAAACTGTGGAAAATTCTGAAAGAGATGGGAATACCAGACCACTGACCTTCCTCCTGAGAAATCTGTATGCAGGTCAGGAAGCAACAGTTAGAACTGGATATGGAACAACAGACTGGTTCCAAATCAGGAAAGGAGTACGTCAAGGCTGTATATTGTCACCCTGTTTATTTAACTTATATGCAGAGTACATCATGAGAAATGCTGGGCTGGATGAAGCACAAGCTGGAATCAAGATTGCCAGGAAAAATATCAATAACCTCAGATATGCAGATGACACCACCCTTATGGCAGAAAGTGAAAAAGAACTAAAGAGCCTCTGATGAAAGTGAAAGAGGAGAGTGAAAACGTGGGCTTAAAGTTCAACATTCAAAAAACTAAGATCATGTTATCTGGTCCCATCAGTTCATGGAAAATAGATGGGGAAACAGTGAGAGACTTTATTTTTTTGGTCTCCCAAATCACTGCAGATGGTGATTGCAGTTATGAAATCAAAAGACGCTTACTCCTTGGGAGAAAAGTTATGACCCACCTAGACAATATTAGAAAGCAGAGATATTACTTTTCCAACAAAGGTCCACCTAGTCAAAGCTATGTTTTTTCCAGTAGTCATGTATGGATATTAGAGCTGGACTATAAAGAAAGCTGAGCACTGAAGAACTGATGCTTTTGGATGTGGTGTTGGAGAAGCCTCTTGAGAGTCCCTTGGACTACAAGGTGATCCAACCAGTCCACACTAAAGAAAATCAGTCCTGAATATTCATTGGAAGGACTGATACTGAAGATGAAACTCTAATACTTTGGCCATCTGATGCAAAGGAACTGACTCATTGAAAAGACCTTGATGCTGGGAAAGATTGAAAGTGAGAGGTGAAGAGGATGACAGAGGATGAGATGTTTGGATGGCATCACGTACTCAATGGACATGAGTTTGAGTAAATTCTGGGAGTTGGTGATGGATGGGGAGGCCTGGCGGCTATGGTTCATGGGGTTGCAAAGAGTCAGACACGACTAAGTAATGAACTGAACTGAAAGGATGAAATATTAAAATTAAATATACTAATAAAATATTTTTAAAATGACCAATGGTTTAAGTAAATCTTGGAAAATGTCCAAAAAATGCCTCCTATAAAATTTCAGACTTGAGGAACCCTTGAAGTGTATCTGTGAACTCAAAGTAAACATTCCTTGTTCTTAAGAACCATGAATAAATGACATAATTAGATATATATGAAGGTTGTGGTTACAATATTCAATGCTAATACCTTTTGCTATATCAACGTTAGTTATTCTAAAGAGGCACTCAGTTTGTCCAATATGAGCTGGCATATTTTGTGGTACTTATCCTAGTGAGAAAGTATTCTTGATCTAGGGGTTTATCAGCCTATATTTAGGAATGTGTGTGTATGTGTATATATATATATATATATATATATATATATATATGGAGTTTGCTAATGGAAGCTGAGATGCGTCTAAAATTGTAAAATAGAAGAACTGATCATTTTCTTCTGAGTTTATAACAATTTGAGAAGTGCATGACTTTGCATCAGAAACTATAATTTGCTGTTACTTAAGTTTTGAGTCAGCAAGTCACACACTTCATAAAGTCTATTTGAAGCAAGATAGCATAGCTGGTAAAATTTATATTTAAAATTAGGGAAACTATATTAAGTATGAGCTATTAAATTTATATTAAATTGTGTTTTATGTTTTAAAACTGAGCAGTAGAAAGAAAATATGTGGTAATGAATATACATACATAATGGCATATTTTGAGTACATTTGAGCATTCTTTTGTGACTTATAAATCAGCCTTTAGCAACATGTCTTCAATAACATGAATGCAAAATATCTGCTATTTTAAGTAATCTTAAGGCAAGTAATAGGATATATGGTGCATATAACTGTTTCTCCCCTTCCCCCTCCATGATCCACCATCTGGGCTTTCAAGTATAGTTTAGGTGGGTGGATAGGCTCTTGCTTGGCATTTTCTGTTAAGTTGTTAAGCGAAGTCACTCAGTCGTTTCCAACTCTTTGTGACCTCATGGACTTCAGCCCATCAGGCTCCTCTGTCCATGGAATTTTCCAGGCAAGAGTACTGGAGTGGATTTCAATTTCCTTCTGCAGTGGCTCTTCCTGACCCAGTTATTGAACCCGGGTCTGCTGCATTGCACACAGACGCTTTACATTCTGAGGCACAAGGGAAGCCCTGCAGCTTCTGTTTACTTCTGTTTAAATTGTTGTTCTGTTGAGAAGCAAGACAAGTAAAGATGAAGTGAACTAAAAAATGAAAATAGTAGAACTGTGCATTGAAAAATGATGTTTTCTGGACTAGAAACTAAAACAAAAGTTACAGGAGTAAGGGGGATATGTAAGGAATATAATTATTTGATAGGTGGTAATAGTGTCATAATGGTGTCTCCCACTATGTTGACAAGAGATATTATTTTTGCTTTATCAGTACAGCCAAGTTGTCATGTTTTATTTTTTAAAAAATAATCTTTTATCATAAACTTCTGAATTGGCCAAACTATTGATTTATTATTTGCTATACAGCTGCACAGACAACCCACGTCTGAGGTTTGGGGTGGCCGGAAGAAGCCACCTCGCCCCTGAGGCCAGGAGCGGCAGCTGAGAGGAGCCACCCACGCCTGAGGCCAGGGCCAGCAACCAGGAGGAGCAACCCGAGGAGTGGTGGATGGGCAGACACAGGAGGGCCTAGAGGAGCTATCCTATGTTGAAGGTCAGGAACGGTGGCGATAAGGAGATACCCCTCANCAGTATTTCTCATGATGTACTCTGCATAGAAGTTAAATAAGCAGGGTGACAATATACGGCCTTGACATACTCCTTTTCCTATTTGGAACCAGTCTGTCGTTCCATGTCCAGTTCTAACTGTTGCTTCCTGACAAGGATATAGGTTTCTCAAGAGGCAGGTCAGGTGGTCTGGGATTCCCATCTCTCTCAGAATTTTCCACAGTTTATTGTGATGCACACAGTCAAAGGTTTTGGCATAGTCAATAAAGCAGAAATAGATGTTTTTCTGGAACTCTCTTGCTTTTTCCATGATCCAGTGGATGTTGGCAATTGGATCTCTGGTTCCTCTGCCTTTTCTAAAACCAGCTTGAACATCAAGGAGTTCATGGTTCATGTACTGTTGAAGCCTGGCTTGGAGAATTTTGAGCATTACTTTACTAGCATGTGAGATGAGTGCAATTGTGTGGTAGTTTGAGCATTCTTTGGCATTGCCTTTCTTTGGGATTGGAATGAAAACTGACCTTTTCCAGTTCTGTGGCCACTGCTGAGTTTTCCAAATTTGCTGGCATATTGAGTGCAGCACTTTCACAGCATCATCTTTCAGGATTTGAAATAGCTCCACTGGAATTCCATCACCTCCACCAGCTTTGTTCATAGTGATGCTTTTAAGGCCCACTTGACTTCACAGTCCAGGATGTCAGGCTCTAGATGAGTGATCACACCATTGTGATTATCCAGGTCATGAAGATCTTTTTGTACAGTTCCTCTGTGTTGGCCCCAGGTAAATAGCAGGGAGGGAACAGAGCTCCACCAGAGCTCACAGAAAACTAACCAATCTAATCACATGGACCACAGCCTTGTCTAACTCAATGAAACTATGAGCCATGCCATGTAGGGCCACCCAAGATGGACAGGTCATGGTGGAGAGGTCTGACAAAATGTTGTCAACTGGAGAAGGGAATGGCAAACCACTTCAGTATTCCTGCCATGAGAACCCCATGAACAGTATGAAAACAGTCAGTAATTTTGTCCAAAATCAACCTAGTCATGCTACCTAAAAGAAAGTGGAAGTGAAGTTGCTCAGTCTTGTCCTCATGTGACCCCTTGGACTATAGCCTACCAGACTTCTCTATCCATGGGGTTTTCCAGGCAAGAATACTGGAGTGTGTTGTCATTTCCTTCTCCATGTTACTTGAGTGCTTTTTGAAACCTTCATCTACTTCCCAAAGCACCACATAGTCAGAATCCTAACTGGTCCTTCATAATTTAGCCTGGAGTAGGTTAGGCTAACCTTAACCTCTGGCCTCTGGACAAATCCATCCTATCACTTGTTTTGTTAATAAAGTTTAATTGGAACCCAGCCACACCCATTTGTCTACCTACTGCCTGTAGCTACTTTGAAGCTATGATGGATGGTCCCCAGGCCAATATGAATGTCATCTGAGTGAATGCCACTGAGGGGACCTTAAGCGGGTCTTCAGGGGAGTAGGTTTAAGTCAGTCTCCCAGTTTGGATGGATGTGAGCTGCACCAGCTTTACAAGTGCTGTGACTGAAGGAAAGCAATGGTGGTCTCTTAGTCTACTGCTTGTCACAGGTCTGACATGCTACCCTGTGTCCTAAAGGAGTCTCTTTCTCTACCCTTCAACAGTGTCTCTTGGAAATACAAGCACCAGGACTTCCCTGGTGGTCCAGTACTTAACACTCAGCACTTCCACTGCAGGGTCCATGAGTTTGACACCTGGTCCAGGCAAGATCCTTCATGCCGACTGTGTGCAAAAAAAAAAAAAAAAAAAAAAAATTACATAGGCCAGAAGACAGTGAAATGATATGATGTGTCCCTAATGTAAAAAAAAAAAATTACCCCCCCGCCCCCTCTCCAAATGCAAGTACCTCTGAGAGTTCTGATGTAGTCATGTGCATGTGAATCAGCTGCACTGGGAATTTGGTGCAAAGTAGAAGGGATAAGCTGAAAGAGCATCAGTTTGACTCGGAGTGGAGAGATTACTCTTAGAGCTTGTGGCTCTTGTTGCAGAAGAAGCCTTCTGATTGAGAAGCTGCAAGGCTGGGCAGGCGCCAGCAGGGTGAAGTGGGGGCATGTGTGGGCACCAAGAGAAGAGAGAGATGAGGCCAGAGGGTCAGCCTGCCTTCCTCTAATAGACATCTTCACATGTCAGCAACAAATCAAATTAAATATTTTTATTCCTTTCCAGTCTTCTCTCTGGGTTTCCTGTAGCTCAGCTGGTAATGCAGACTAGCCTTCTCTACTTGCACCCAAAAAATAATTAGGCAGAAGTTATTTATACATTAGAAGTCAAGTATGATTCCCAAGTGTAAAACTGCTCATTTTGAATGAGTTATTAACTAGTACCTGAAGGAATACTCTTTGTGATTAAAGATGTCAGCGAATGCCGAGTAGCCACTTTTAAGGGGGAAGGGCAATTTTAAGGAGGCTGATGGACAGGGAGGCCTGACGTGCTGCGATTCATGGGGTCGCAAAGAGTCGGACACGACTGAGCGACTGAAATGAACTGAACTGAATGACGGCAACGGCACCCCACTCCAGTACTCTTGCCTGGAAAATCCCATGGACGGAGGAGCCTGATGAGCTGCAGTCCATGGGGTCGCTAAGAGTCGGGCATGACTGAGCGACTTCACTTTCACTTTTCACTTTCATGCATTGGAGAAGGAAATGGCAACCCACTCCAGTATTCTTGCCTGGAGAATCCCAGGGACAGAGGAGCCTAGTGGGCTGCCGTCTATGGGGTTGCACAGAGTCGGACACGACTGAAGCAACTCAGTAGCAGCAGCAGCAGCAATGACAAATTCAGAATGGCTGAGTGGTGTTGGATGTACTCAGAATCTTTAAAAACTAACAGTACCCAAAATAAACAAATGGAAGCCCTTGAGTCTGAAGGAGTCCCCCCCCACCTTTTTCTTTTTTGTTAACAAAACTTTCTCTATAAAATGAAATTCCAAGGCGAATTCCTGAGAGTATTTTTTTTTATAGTTCAGATAACTTAAAGTTGCTATTCTGAATACAGTCAGTTGAGCTACAACCTAAATTTAAATTCTTTGGAATTATTTTCAATTCTATCTAATGAGGGTAAAAAAAAAAAAAAAAAAAAAAACCCAACTCCAATTAGAGAAGATGATATTACAATCAACTAACCTTTGTGCTCCATTTGCCAAGCTCAAGAAATAACCTCAAAATTGAAACCTAGGATTGAAATAATAAATATGAGCACTTCTTACCATTTCTGGTATGAGGTTGTTACTATAGTGCCATCTTCAGTGCAATGTACAAAGGAAGTTGTTTTATTCCTTTGTTAAAAAAAAATCAAGCATCAGAAACTATTCTTTTGGGGATCTCACAACATGAAAATGCTAAAAATGACAGAGAAATTTATGTCTCTTCTAAAATGATGCTTACTGTCTAACTGGTATTTAGCGTTGTGGATTTGTATCTGGCAGGTACCATGCATTAGTAATTAAACTACTGTAGATCAAGTATTTGAACATTTGGAGCCAAATACATATTTAACTTGCTGGATAAATGACTTAAGTGTATAAACCAGAGAATCCTTGGATCTGAGAGTTAAGAGTGTTCTCCAAGATCATCTGCTCTAAACTTGCATTCAAATACATTTTCTTGAATGACATCCATCCTCCTTGTCAGAACCATTCAGACTATGGACACCTCCCTGGACAAAGAATTCTGTATTTTGGAACCTAGCTCATTCCAGTTATAGGCTGCTATGAATCCTTATGGAAAATGTCCTTCTGCCACATTGGAATGTTTCCCTGAAGCATCACCCACAGATCCTCAGTCTTCTCTCTGAAACTTACAAATAGAACAGTGTAATGGAAATAGCATTATCCTGTGAGTCAGAAGAATCAGGATGTAGACCAGATTGGCCTTCATGTGTTGCTTGATATTGGGCAAGTCACCTTCCTGCTCCAGCCCTAGTTGCTTTTCCAAAAGGAAAGGAATTGGGAAGAAACAATCTGATTTCAATGGGTATGTATGCTCCCATCTGTTTATGGTGGTTCTTAAACATTGAAGATGACTATTCCCCAACAGGCTCTTGGATTAATCCCTTTCTGATGACATTTAAGATGGATAAAGACTGTTTAGACCATGTCCTATAGTAAAGACACTATTTAGAAACTAGCTTCTTCCAATGTGTTTGTAGTCAAATGAGTCGGTGAAATCAGATATGCATTTGGAATTAAATACCCAAATAACTGCTCACACATCCTACACTGCAGCACAGTCTAGGCAACCAAAAGTACTGTGCAGTCTGTCCCGAGTCCTACTTCTCCCCAAATGGACACGTCAAAGCTTACAAAAAGTCAACAAGTTCCAAGGAAGGTGATCTCACTGGATGGAATTTTAATGGAACGCCTGTGTTTGGGTTCTTTTAAAATCCCTCTTTTTCTAAGGACATGCTAGTTGTTTTCCTAGTCCTGATGGTTTGATCCAGTTTACAATACACATTTCTGTGGAACTGCTTAGTTACATCTAGAAAAAAAATGCTTTGTGAATTTTCATGGTGAGAGCGGATACAGCAGCATTTAAGCAGCTGTGCCAAATCTGAGCAAATGAATATTTTCTGAAATAGAGGGTGCAAGGAGAAAATAACAGCCATGCTTACGGCAACACATGGCAAACCTGCCTACATGTCAGCAATAATAGACTTCTCGAGTTACTGCAGGGACCCCAGAGTACAAACTGATTTCTTTGAATCCATCTCAGGACTGAAAGCCTTGCAGTCCAATTCCGATGCAAGGAAAGCTAAATTGCGAGAAATCCTAACATTGTCCTGTTTCCTGATAACTCACTCTCTCTTCTTATAATTACTTTCGTGTCAGCAAGACTACCTTTGAAATCAATCACTTACTGTACTACATTTTCCATATTTCTCGAAGTTATAAGAAGGAAATGAACAGATAGAAGTGTGATGATTCTTTCTATAAATAGCTTGAGTTTCCAGGGTGGAGATTACCCTCCACTTTGACAGGGAGAGCTATGAATAAAACAGCCAGTAGCTACAGTGGGCTGGAAGATAACTGGTAAATAAAAACAAATATAGCAATGTGGGAAATACACACAGCAGCGTGATCTCTACTTGTGGTAATATTCACTCTTGAACATGGAATCCTAGGTTTTGTGTGTGTACTGCCACTAACAAGTAAACGAGTGGAAAAAAAAATCTCCTGAAAGTAGCCTATGCCATAGATGATGTTGGATTTTTAAAACAACAGAAGAGAAGAATTTCCAGCAGGGAGGACTTGGCAAATGTGACACATCCTGCGATGGAGCAAGGGGACCCATGGCAGAGACATGGCTTCCTGGGGGTTCTGGCAGAAAATGGCTTCTGAAATATGCACTTGGTAATTTGTACTGAAATACAATTTCTGATAACAAACCAAAAGGCCTAGCAGCTTTTTACCAGAAGATTAGGTACCCAAATGTTTGTATTGATTTATTTTGTCCCCTATCAAAATTCATTATATGTAATACACCTGTTTCACCTCCTACTCTCATTAAACACATTTGCTAATTATTATTATTTTTTAACAGCTAGAACTCACCAGGAGGCCCTGACATTCAGTTAGTTCATGATAACAGTCATCCCAGGAAAAAATTTCATGGAGGCTGTAAAGGTAACTAAGTTGTTTTCACTGACCAGCGAATTCTATAAAAACATGAGTTGTGTTGTTACAACCTGGGTTTCCTACATATTTAAAAAGAAATAAAGCAGAGAGGGAGAAAGGAGTCTAAGATTTGACATATTTTACCATGAATCTTGTTCAGTAATCAGAGTTTGAGTTCTATCTGATAAACAATATTTTCCTTTTGATACTTGCCCTTATCCTTCTCAACCTTCACTTGGGTAGACAGCTTTTTAGTCAGTCATTTTCAATCTGTTTTTTCTTCTTTTTTTTAAAACCTCTGTATTCTAATAATTTTGAGTCAAACTCTCTCACCCTGGGGTTCTTTATTTTGGATCTAGGGGCCCCTATCTGGCTCTCTGGATAATATTTGTGAAAGGTAGTAACAGATTTGTACCATGGTTGGCTACCTTGCCATTCCATACTGCACTGTACAGCAAGGAAGCTAATAGATTGCAGATGATAATGATGATAAAATTAACAAATAAGAAAATCAAAACCAAATCTCAAGACAGTAGACATTACTGAAATCCAAGGAAGTCCTGGGAGATAAACAGGGACTAATTTCTACTACCTATGACACAGTGGTCAGGTTGCAATTTAAAGTGAAGCAAAAAGCTGAAAAATTATAATTTGGGGTCTAATACCTACTTTGATTTGAGAAATCTACACATTCAGGGAAGAAACATTGTATTTGTTTACATCAATTAAATAGTGCATACTCTTTGTGTGTATTCCTCTGTGTGAGTGTGTGTGTGTGTGTTTGCATGTGTAGGTAGGTAGACCTGGCCTATTGTATAAACTAATGGAACAATGGCATAATCTACAAACCAGATCGTTTGCGTTTCCTTTTGATGTTGAGCTTTACTAATGTCACACTAATAAACACACTGAATGGTTACAAACATGACCTATAAGAAAAGACTTTTATTAGTGAAAACAGCATTAAAATTATCAAATATCAACTCCAGAATTTTACCACAATGGTTCAGTTTACATGGAACAATGATGGAAACATACATTCTAAATCTCAGTGAGAGAACAGACCTCACTATCACTTTCGAAGGCTGTCATGAGCAGTTAACAGTGTATGACATGAGCTAGTATAGAAATGGATTGTTCATGAACTTCAGATGACTATTTCCTTCCTATAGTTAATTTGAAAGTGATATTATATATTTCTTATTACATATTCAGACCACTCTCTGAAGGCCATATTAATGAGCTTTTTAAATTCAACAAGGAATTTCTCATATTTGATGTATTATTGAATCACCAGAGTTTCTATTTAGCCAGCGTATACAAAAGCAAACTAAGGTGGAAACCTGAGTAATTCTTTCCTGGTTCTGGGTACTATAGTCAGCAGATCTAGTAATTATGGTTTAATGAAACATTTGAATCTTTTTATTCTCAGTGGCAATTATTTGGCTCAAAGTATTCAGGCGATTGTCTCAGAGCCCTCCCTCATTTTCCCTCTGCAGACATAGGAAACAACAGGCTAAAAATAATCTTAAAGAACTAAAAAGTCATAGAGTTTCATACAAGATGGACAATGCAGTTTTCCTTCCTGAGTAACCTTTCTAAAATGCAATCTTGTCAACCAGTGGGAAGTAAAACAAATGCAATTCAAAATTAGACTAAGATCAGTTTTGTACAGAATAAATTATTAAAATGTATTTAGCTTCCCATTTGCTTTTAACAAAGGACAGAATCCCCAGCAAATATGAAACTGAGGATTGACAATTGAACTTGAAATCTGTTGCCAGTGATTCCTGGTAAATGAAGCCACAAACAGGATATTTTAGTTCAGCCCGTTCGATCATAGTGACTAATAGACTGAGCACTTGAAATGAAGCTAAACCTTTGATATCCCCTGTCTACATAACTGAGTGGCTTGGACCCAAACCACTGTGCTCACTATGAAAAAAAGAACTAAAATAGGTCTCTCCGTCATGTGATGCATTTCCCATAACACACGAAACATTTTGTCCCAAAGTACTCATACATGCTATCTATATTGCTCAGGTCTTCAGCATAGCTGGTTATAGAGCCAGGCCATAGCAACATTAATGTTCTCTGTATCCCTCTGTCTATCTCTTCCTGAAAGAAAACACTTTATTGGCTAGTTTATAATCTTTGTGGCCTTCAAATAATGCAACTGGTTCATTTTTCTCAACAAAATGATGGACTGATGATTTTGGTCATCTTTGAAAGAACCAAATAAAAGTCAAAACCAATCCCAGAAATGGATAACTAACCAATCAAGATGGCCATAGATGATAGAGGACCCTATGTTTTCTAAAACTATTGAAACAGATAAAGATTGAACGTTAATATTTGATTTATCTGCAATTATGTCAGATTCCAACAGATTCAAGGCAATGGGGAAGAATCAAATCATGTTGACCTTGGCCCTGTCTGGCTCTTTTACAAAGAGGATGTCAGTGGAAAGGAACTCAAATTGCAAAGATGTTCGAAAGGAAAAGCATCTCTTAACACAGATTTAGCAAGTTTAATACAAAGAGCATTCTAAGCTCTGTGTCTTAACCCCAAATTTGGGTGAAAAGATCAATTTGATTACTACTTTATTTCTTCTGAAAAATAATGGAAAGATAAATATATTTAACAAAGTGTGGCTTCAGAAATAACATTGTAGCAAACAATTTTATTAAGACTTTCATAAAAATGGCATTTAATAAAATCTTCTAATACCTTGATGCTATTAAAAGCAAACAAAAGATTAAAACAGTTCTTTTCTGTGATTTACATTAGCTTTTATAGCATTACTTGATTTTTGTCTTAGAAACTAACATAAATAATAATAATCAAATCAGGGTAAAAACAATACAATGCATTTTCTTTACTTTATTTCAAAATAGTGATTATAAATACATTCTTCATATATTTTCTCCCCAGCTCTTTGGATGCGACAATAACACACAAAAAAAATAACTCACTGTGCTCATTTCATACAATGTCAATGTACAAATCATGCAAAGGATATAGATTAATATTACTGCCATACATTTCTAGATGTCTTATTATTTCTGCAATACCTGTTGATGTTACTCATGAGGCCGTGCCCTGTATAATGTATGCATCCTTGTGGCTTAAAGAAATTAACTGTTTTTCTAAAAGCAAAGAAAGAAAGCTGGTCTCGAAATGATTTTCTAATTAATATATTTATTCAGTTTATTTTTCAGAATGGAAAACTAAATACAGAATACAAATTGCCTTATAGACTGGAATCACTGTATTCTAATAGCTGCTTTCTCATAAAATTACACAAAGATTTCCTTTTAAAGAATTGAATCATCTTTATTGATTTCATAAAAAAATAATTAAAACTTGGTTTATATTCCACAGACATATTATCCCCACCCCTTTACTGATTTCATATGATCTAATTTCCTCTGCCACCATTCTAACAGAGTCCAAGTACATGATACAATGCCAAGAAGCCCATGATGTGTCAGACCACATTAGAAATGAGCACTTCTTGGATTTTTTAGATTTGAATTGAATTCTACTAAAAATGCTGTACCAACATATAGACTTTCCTTAAGGAGTTAAACTAACATCAAGGTTACAGTTGAAACCAACAAACTTAAGATAACAGTATTTTAACTGCTCTTGTACTCAACTCAAAACTTATGCCTAACTACATTATCATAAAATGTACAAGTAGAACTAATAAGAGACAGGTGTAAAATTGTATACATTGCATAATGTAGGCACAAAGACTTTAGTTCAGGAAAAGAGATCAGCCTTAACCAAGAATTTGTTACTGTCATTCACGTATAAGTAGAACTTCCAAATAACCACATACATTAAAATTACTTTTTTTTTTGGAAAAGGTGAACATTTATTCCTTTCAGCAGAAGAGTATGAGATAGCCAATATGCTATAGCAAGCTTGAAGATGGAGGCAGGAACTCTTGCCATTGACAACTGCAAAAACCTTGAAACCTCTTCAAATTATCACCACACTGAATAAAAGGCATCATTCCTATGACCTCTTATCCCCAGCTCATAAATAGAGCTTTCTGGTTC
Organism: Aepyceros melampus; assembly: GCA_006408695.1. Taxonomy (NCBI): domain Eukaryota; kingdom Metazoa; phylum Chordata; class Mammalia; order Artiodactyla; family Bovidae; genus Aepyceros; species Aepyceros melampus. The sequence goes on along the minus strand of SJXQ01011522.1, from coordinate 6,454 downwards.
CTCCTATGAGCATCTACTTAAGATTCCTCAAGTCATACTTTATTGACAGGATAAACTAAAACACTTTCTTTGCAGCCTTTGCGTCTTTATCCTGTCAGTACACATTAGGAGCCCTTTAATCCATGGATGCATGCAAGCATGGTAATGGCATATTAAAAGTTCTTATGAAATTGTAGATGCAAACAGGCTGTTGGGCACACATCTTCATGTCTTTTCTTTCAAGATCAGAAAGCAAGTATTTGTTTATATATTTTCAATATTCATATAAAGTATTCACAGACATTGTCATGAAAATTAAAATTACACATTAAAGTTTTAAGAGCACCAGCACATACATATGGAGACAATTTTTTCTATTTAAAAAAAAACTCCAAATAATCTATATGTATGCATGTACACCCAAACACACACATACACACAAACACCTCCAAGAATGCCAAGTTGTTTGTTTGTTTGCTTTTTTTTTAATCTTGCAACAAACACATAAAGCCCTGGAATTAGTCATTAATAAAGAGACTGCTGTTAAACTTTAATCATAATATCATTTTAGAAGCTGCACCAAAATACCTGCCACTTGAAACTCATGAAGAATGCTGATATTTTACCTTCCTGGTCATCTTACTGATCAATACAGTAATTATAAGAGATGGAACACGAATAATATACATATGCAGGCAGGCCAAGAAGGCAATGTGTTTCAGGATGTCCCCTTGCTAATTGGGAGAACCTAAAAATATTAAAATATCTCCCATGATCAAATGCTCCCTTCCTTTGACCAATTTTGACTTAGAAGTTAACAGCACAAGCAAACACAGTGGCATATCATTTGTACTTGCAGACTGTGAACTCATCTGAGACCAATGAAAGCATTTTACAGTGTGGCTCTCATAGCCGTGGATTACCATGATGTTTACTGTTCTACTTGATTATCTGATAGTAGTCAGAATGATGAAAGAACAGGATATGATGCATACAAGATATAACTATTAACCTTATTCATTATTTTTTTAAATATTCGTAGTGAAAACTATTTGAATTCAGCTCATAGAATCCTGAAAAGCAAGACAAGTGATGGCAAATAATTGCCTCAGACACAGTCTATAAAACTAAGGAACCTATTTTAAAATGCACGATTGGTAACAAATCTGAAGATAATATGCTAAATTCTCAATGATAGCACAGAACTATTTTTTTATTTTTTTGTGTGTTTTTTTTGTTTGTTTTGTTTTTAAATGATACCTGATCACAATGTCCAGAATATTTCTGTACACATAAGCTTCAGTTTGGTATATTTTTGCTGTCTAAATGTATACTATTGATAAATTCCCTATGATCAGGAAAACAAGTCAGGCATATTAAATACAGATTAAGGAGTACATATTTTCCTATTTAGTATACAAAGTACTTCATAAATATGAATTATGTTACAAAAATAGCTTTGGGTGCGCTCACACGGTAAGCACTTTGCTAATTTTGGACAACCTTTAAGGATTGTGGGTATTTCACATAACTGAGAACAAACTCTAATATTAGTTGAATTTGAGCCAGTTTAATTCTGATAAACATCACGTATTTCTTCAGATCACCACAAACGCTAGGTAACTCACGTTTTTTATTTTTATTTTTTTCTCTTTTAGGTTTTATGTCTAGACAGGTAATGCTTCAAGTGTTCAAATTTATTTTATAGTTATGTAATGCATGGTATATTTTAAACAAATATTTGCACAATTTAACATTATAAATCCAGCGGTTTCAAGATGCAGGCCATAAAGTTTACCGATTTACAAATACTGTCGAATGTTCTCTCTTGGCATGCTTTTTTTTTTTTTTTTTTTTTTTTTTTTACTTTTCAGAGAATCTTTACACAAAGTTGTTACAATGCCACAAATCAAAAGGAGTATTCCAGTTCCACCAACTGAATCTACATGCAAGATGAAGGACCCAGCTGAGGTACAAACACTGGTACCAGTTTTCTTGAGTTTGTTTTACAGAGCACAAAGAGACGAAGGTTTTGCATTGGGGTACAAAACAGATTTGCCTCTTGAGGTTAAATTCAGTGAATTTTGTATATAAAGCATCCCTTTGGCAATAGAGTTTGCAGTATCCCCACAGGACTCCACAGTATAGGTTTTATGTAGTAAAATCTATTAAGGAAATTCTCTTCTACGGGACACATCTTTGCAGCTACAGTTAATGAGACACCCTTGGAAACACCTGTCTCTATGCCTATTGATAATATAATATTTGGAAGTGAGGAGTCAACAAAAGGCACTTTCATCATTAAATAAATGTCCTCTGTAGGAAATAAGATTGCATGACCTAGATCTTGTTCAAAGCTGTCTGCTCTTCAAGAACCTGTAGGTAGTCGGGGGAACTCTGGAGTTTTGCCTTCAGTTCAAAGTACTCGCTGCTCTTCCTTTGCTCCACGACAATTTTACTGTGGTTGCCACCTATTAGTGACTTCTTATTTTTTTTGTCTTGTTTCTCTGGATAGCGGATCTCGAAGCCACTGACGCCTATGCTATTGTACTCCTTTTTGCTTTCGAGAAAATTCTGAATAAACACATTGGAATCCCTGCTCGGGAATAATTCATCCAGCTCATCGATGGTGCTTAGTCTCTTCCTGGTATCCACGTGCAATACATCTTTTTCCTTGTCAGTGACATTTCTCATCATGACTTTCTGGCCTGGAGGATCAGAAAACATGAACCCAGTTTCAGATTCTTTCAGGCCGCAGGTATGGCTCTTGCTCATCTGTTCTATGGTTTGTGGAATGAATGCTTCCGTGCCCAGGCCATCTTTTTTGTTGGTTTTGTGGTCATGTTTTCTCAGCTGCAGTGCATGGAACCACACTCGGGGTTCCCCAGGCCTTCGTGCTTCACTGTGGGTTTCTTGTTTCGTCTCAGCACAAAAACAAGAAGGCAAAAAGCTACAAACACAGTTAAGATGAGGACCACTAAGATGCTTAGGATCAAAATGGACAGAGGCACTGGACCACCAGGAGGACTTCGAATGGGCCCCAGCGGGGTAGTGAAAGTACTGGCGGGTGCAGGGCTCGTGAATGGCGCCGATGGCTTGTTTAAGAGCTTGGGACACAAGATTTCGTTTTTGAGGGACTTTAGTTCGATGTTGGCAAACTGCACAGGTGTCTCGCACTTCAGTTCTTTCATGACAATCCCGTCGTTCAGCTTCTCCAGCCACAGCTTTAATGCCACCAAGTCACAAGTGCAGTCCCATGGGTTGCCCTCCAGGTCGATCTGAGTAAGAGCCTGCAGCTGATCCAGGACACCACTGACAGGCAGATACATAAACTTGTTGTTCCTCAGGTTCAGTCTAGCGAGGGGTGCTCCCGAGAAAATGTACACGGGCAGGCTCTTTAAGAGATTATTGTTTAAGTACAGCAGCTGCAAGTTTGGCATTGAGTCAAAGGTGCCTGCTAAGATTTCCTTAATTAAGTTGTATTCCAAATATAAATACTGCAGGTTATGAAGGCCTGAAAAGATCTCGGGATAAAGTCTCTCGATCTGATTGCCATTGAGATAAAGCCGGCGTAAATTCGTGAGGTTTCGAAATACATCCCCCTTGATTGCGGTAATCTGATTGCTGCCTAAATGGAGTAGATCCAGTCCCTCAAACTCGGTGAAATCAGAGATGTCCACGTCTTTGATGCTGTTGCCATTGACATGCAACTTCTTTGCATTTAATGGTTTCGGTATCAGCTCTGACATGGACTGGATGTTCTTCTCTTGGCAGTTGACACTCAGTCCCAGATCGGAAGGGTGGGTTTTGCAGAAGCAAGGTGCCGGGCAAGGTGTAAGAGGAGGCACCCTGGTTTGGTAAGACACGATCTGGCTGAGATTCGGTTAGAGAGGGCTTTGCCAGCCACGATTCCAGAGATCTTGGACGGATTTGTTGTTTTCGGTGCTTTGGTCACTAACCTGTGTAAAGATGTTTGGGTGGTGTGACCGTTCGGGGTGGTGTAGCCATTTTCCAGCTGAGATGGAGGCAGGATTCGCACGTCAAAATCACTGCCTGTGCCCATGGGGCATAATTCCTGCTTGTTGGTTTCTTTTAAAAGTCTTCCGTATAAGTCACTGGGTGTTTCACAGATAGCTTCACCTATGTAAATGTTATATGGCATATTCTCCAGCCAAGCTTTTAAAGGCAATAGATCACAGCTACAGTTCCAAGGGTTATCTTCCAGTTGCAATTCGACCACACGGCCTATGTGTTCCAGAACTCCGATATAGGGGAGCTTCTGGATTCTATTCCCTCGGATATCCAGATGAGTCAAAGATGCGAATCGGAAAATATTATCAGGAAGGAAGGAAATCAGATTGTCATTAAGAATGAGAACTTTCAGTTTGTGGAGCTTATTGAAGGCTCCCCGTTCAATATACTTGATTAAATTGTAGTCAGCCTGGAGATACTCCAAGTTCTCAATGCCAAGGAAAGTGTCAGCCCGGAGAATCTTTAATTCATTGTTGTTCAAGTGCAACTGCTTTAATGCACTGAGCCCAAGGAAGGCTCCTCCCTCAATGTTCTGCAGTTTATTATTTCCCAGCTGCAGGGACACTGCATGTGAAAAATTCAAGAATGTGTTTGGGTAGAGGATATTTAAAAAATTGTTTTGGAAATTGAGGTGATAAAAATTGGACCAAGGGGGTTTCAGCTGATTTGGCCTGTAGACTGAAACTTTCTCACAGTTGACATACAGCACATTCTCAACTGACACGCAGGAACACACATTGCAAATTTCCACCGATATGTCAGAATCTGCATTTGTTGAAGAAATCAGGGCTGACAAAATCAGAAAGAGCCAAAGAAACATCTTCTTGCAATCAGCAAACAACTTTATGCTTCTGAATAAAGAGAAATAATCAAAAAATAAAAAGAAAACATTTTTTTCAATGATTGTTACTTGAAAAAGAATTTGTGCTTAAATCCTACCACAGTGAACACATGGCTATAATAATTAGCTTTGTATTTTTAAGACACCCAAAACTTCCAAGTATTCTCACTCAGTCCAACAAGAACCACCAAAAATACCATACATTTTATTTCTGTGCCTGTAGTTGATACAAAGTTTACATGTGCAGAACACACAACAAACAACAGGAAAAAAAAAAAAAGATTGCTGATCATGGTTTAACCTGAACAATCTGAAAATAGCATTAAAAAAAAAAATTGGACCACCAAATTCCACCCTTGAACTCAGACCTCAAGCTTCTATTGGTAACTCTAATGACTGATTCCAGAACATCAACTATACCACATAGTTGTTAGCACCAGGAAGGAATTTCTATCTGTAAATGTCTACTCTCAAGGCTTCAGCTTGGTAAAAAGCCAGGCAGAGGAGATATTAGGGCCTTGGGTTCCATGAAGGATGGCGATGGGAGTACTGAGTGGCTGCAGAGGGAATGGTCAAAAGATCAAGGTGGAAGAAACCCTGGAAAGATACAGGCCTGAGCTTCAGCCCAGAGGTAAGCACATTGCCATGAATCAGTTCACTCCTGTACACTGCTCTACACTGTGTTTAACACACACACACACACACATGACCCTGAGAGGGTTTAGCAAAATAACCAAGTAGGAAATGGCCTAATTTGAGTATCAGGTAAATAAATAGTATCCAGTTTCCTGTCAGTCATCTCCCAAACAGGGGAGGAAATCAGGCTTTTTTGTCTTTGGGTCCCAGAAAGCAAGAAAGAAACCTGCTTGCCCCTATACTGCCTATCTGATGTCCAGACAGCCTCCCCACTCCCCCAGAACTGGCTTTCCTGCCTCTCTGACCCTCTCCCATTCTTCTGTGTGCCATCTGAACCCAGGGCTGACTGACACTTGGTTCAGATACCGATCTCCTTCACTTGGACCACAGACTGCCACTGCTGAGGAAGAGGGGTTACACACTACAATCCCCGGGAGGCTTTATCTGCAGCGCCAGATACATTTAGCACAGCCAATGTCTGCCCTCAAAGTCATCAGTTCCCAAATACCTCACTCCAAATATTACCACCCCCTGTCCCTGTCTACAAACAAACCAAGAATCACTTAGTGAAGTTTCATGCTTAGCAAATTAACCAGTGGCTGCCAATTCCGTCCACACTATATGCATGTACAAATATATGTGATGCTTCAGGGAAAAGATTAAAAGGAACAGCAAGCACTGTGCATTTTACCAATGCAGTTTTACTCATGTGAGCCTCCTCCATCTCAAATGGGAAGCTGGCTGGAATTTCAATATGGTTACCATCAAATATTAATTAAATAAATCAATTACTCAGGAACACACAAGGAGGAGAATGATACAAAGAGAGAAGTGACACACAAAAACTCCTTTGTTTATTTTGCCCGCGAGGAATTAGCTAGTGGCAAAACCGAACGTGCCTCAAGGTAGACAATTCCTTAGCCGTGACCAACGAAGATTTGCATTTTGAGTAGTGTGGTTCAGAAT